>JAODXP020000035.1:10660223-10744839 GCA_027497455.2 Sardinella longiceps | reverse complement strand
CTTCAGACTCTCCCCTTGTTTACTGGTTCTCTTGTGTTCCTTTGCATTTGCTTAAATGTTTCTCTGTTTCTTAGGCATCGGAATGCAGCAGTACGGAAAGCCACCTCCCAGCATCTCGATGAGCTGGCAGAAGTCATGGGAGAATCCCAAGTCCTGTCAGGAAAAAAGAACCTGACGGACCGATTCGTCCATGCTGTCAGCTGCCTGGCCCTTGATTCAGCGCAGGAAGTCAGGTGAGAATAACAAAAATACTTGAAAAGCAGTTGGAGAGCGCAGACCTTCGCTAAGGCAATGTGGTCACAGACACAATATAAATTCCAGATTGTGTTCTGGATCAGTTCTTACTTGTCCCTATGTACATTGTACACGTCAGAAAATTTCATCCAAATCCAGGCAGTACATTTCAAGTTATATAGTACACAGACAGACAGACACAGGTGAAAACAACTACCTTGGCGGAGGTAATAATAATCACGTTGATCATTTGGGACATACTTGATGCACTGATTGTGCATTCATGATTGTTGGTGCATTATGTATTTGTAACAGGACCCATGCCCGCAACACCCTGGCCTTCCTGGCTTCCCATCCTGACCTGGTGAAGATGGTGGACAAGTTTGCCCCTCGGAGACATAAAGTTGCTGTGAAGGACATCATCGACAGATTCTAGAGAAAGTTTCCACACGCTCCAATCACAGCCTACTGAGAGCAAATTGTCGCCCATCTCTCCCAAGCCATCAATCAGCATCAGTCCAGCATCATGATTGGCTCATCACCCAGCCAATCAACTGCATCAATGGCTCATCACCCATCCAATCTTCTCCAAGCACACTGCCGGGAGACAGCAAAGAGTTCAGAGTTGAACATATTAAACCCCTCCCTATACTCCCAAACCTTGTATTAGTCTCTGCTTTTGGGTTCTTTACAAGTGAGGCACTGATCTGTGTCTCAGGGCTCAAATCAATGATTACCTAATAACATTAATAACTCTGTATGTTTCTAAGCATCATGTGCTAGCTGCATACTGGTGGGTATGGATAGCCACTACTTTTCCACCTAAATTCAGATAATTCAGATCGACATTCTCTGATCTGCCTTATTCTGACACTATTCAAAAGGAACTTATTTCATTTCAGTAGCCCCTTGTTGCTATTGTTCTGATGAAATCATCTCATTGCTAATTTCTAAATGTCAACTTAAATCATCACACCTACATATCATGTCAGCCCTCAGTCCTGCAAAACATTATGTTTGCACCAAGTGACATGGCACTCACTCACTATATGTCTGGCCTACCCACCACCACTACTACTGTCAAAGTGTTTCTGTCATGGAATGCAAGCTTGCAAGCTATATTGCTCATGGTTTGGTGCTGCAAAGCTTCTAGATCTCTGGCCCCTGTACCACTGGCCTTCCAAACCACAGAACCACATTGGCTTTCAATCTGGAGGAATAAGTTGTGGATGGGAGAGGGTTTTCAAAGCCCTGACATTTTTATGCGCCTGTGGTGAACCAGCCTTGGTTTCCGGGAGATGTATGGAGTGGAATTTTGGGATGCTGGATGACTTGGGGGTTTGTGTGCCCCCTTCTCTCCCGACTCGAGCCCATTTGGACTCGGACTCCCACTTTGTGGTGAGCGGGGGAAAAAAGGTTAAACTCTGTGAATGTTCTGGTAGACCTCCAGGGTGAGGATTTGACAGCTTCGGGGCTGCGTTTTCAAAGAGGTCTGTAAATGATACGACAGGCTCGGCCGCGCAGCGAATGCTTTGAAGCCATTAGTGTTGGTGTAATAGACACTCTGTCCAATTAATCCTGATGAGGGGAAATTACACACTGATTTGAACATGGACGATTCACAGGCTTAACCTTGATTGGAGGTTTGTATAGAAGAAGTGGAATATACGTATGTTTAATCATATATCTATTGGAATTATGGAGTGTGCTTCATCTGCCTATAGAGGCTTGGCCTGAAAGACTGAAAGGAGGGAGGGAAAAAGACTCCAATGACTTAAGTACTCATATTTGTGTATAATCATGGCTGTCATCCACTGACCAATTACATAAAGCTTGTGTGTTTGTTTCAACGTTCAGAGAGGGATTTGTATATTTGGATCATAACAAGGATTTTTTTCCGAGTGGACAAAGACGTTTTTCATGACGGCTTTTTTTTTTTTGCCCCCTTTTGCCCTACACTTATCAAAGGTATGGGAACTCACTTGTGATTTTGCTCACCAGAATTACACAGTAAATCAAGTATGTGTGTGTTTATGTGTTAGATGTCGGATTTTTGCCAAAAAAGGCAATAAAAAGGAAAAAAGCGCCATGTCAGGCATGTGTAGACAAACACTAAAAACACAAATCAGATCCATCAGATGCTCTAATGATGTTTACAACGACCCCTTTGAGCAGCTCAGCAGCTCATGGCTTTCCTCAAAACACAGCAGCCCTGCCAAACACTCACAGTTACACGCCATGGAGCACAGCTAATAAAGGCAGAAGAAATGCTTTTTAGAACCCTGCCACCCCCACACACTGATTCTCAAACACTACACACACACAGACACACGTATGTTCTACGTTCTACTTTCTCATATTGTGTAAGGCCAATATGACCTAGATAATCAGTTTTTTTATTCATTGTAAGAGTTAAAAAACGTACAGTATAGTTCTATGTTCTACTTTCTTATATTGTGTAAGGCCAATATGACCTAGATAATCAGTTTTTTTAATCATCGTAAGAGTTAAAACATTCACACCATGGCTAGCTTTTGGTGCGTAAATATACTCTTCTGAGTGCTTCTGAGACACATTTTTGTGTCCATGTCTGAGTAGGGTAGAGTGTGACTCAGGGAAGTCATATGGAAAGTTTGGGTGTTTGAAAAGATTAATGGTCTGTAGCTTATGGTTTAATTAAATGCATTAGCCACTGTATCCCTGCACAAAGGGAAACCAGGCCTGGATATCCTGCTACTCAATAGTCAATTTCTCCTTGGGATTCAGACACATCTGGATCTCTACCTGTGTCTGCGTCTGTAAAAATGTTTTGAAAGATTTATTATGTACTAGCAATTTGAGGCAGATGTTAATAAATTTTTCGTAGCTATCATGCACAGTGCACTTATTCACGCACTCGCTTAGGGATGTCTTTCATTCTTCAACAGATTCACCAAACAATATCACGTAAATAAATTCAGTTTAGATTAATTCAGTACTTAAAACATCATCAGTGTGTTTTGTTTTGTTGTGGTCTAACAGCTGGCTGATCTGAAGGGCAATACTGGCTTTCCAAAGAGGAAACACAAGCATGGCTTAGTATTTTCTGTGGCTCTATACATTTCCAAGGTGGTGTAGGAGGCCTATACAGTATAGACACTTCTTTATGCAATGCCTCCAGTCCTCTATTTTAGAATATTCATCTTGACTTCTGGCGAAGAGGACGAGAGGCCAGGATAAACATGCAGTTTTGCATTCCCCAGGTTGGATTAGAACTATGTGAACATGGGTCGATTTAAAAATGCCTGGCCAACACTGAGCTATGTTCCCTCTCTGTGGTAAATCATAAGCTACTGTCTCTGGGTGGACAAGTTTAGGGCCAGGTCTATTCTCCTCAGAATTCCAAAGAAAACAAATTCCGCTCCAACTGTGAGTCATATGTTTACTACTCTTCTATGCATGCATATCTAATAGCCACATTTCAGCCTCCATTCAGACAAATGGGGTGTGTTTTTTTACTTGACTAATGCATTTTTTCCTGTTGTTACAGTCTGGCCATGCAGACTTATCACTGGAGTATAGAAGATTGAAAAAACATTTCAATATGGCTTTAAAACAGAGTTCAAGTTCAATTTCAGAAGGTATGTTGATGACATGAGTTAATTACAGCATCACATATTATTTAATGTCTTTGCCATGGCTCCTTGTCACAGATGTCTACTTCATCATTTGACGGAAGAGTTAGCAGCGAGTACGGATGAGTGAGTGGGTGCTAGACAAATGAAGGAACAGACCATAATGTAGGGTGAGACTCCAGCTTGGAATCCAGCACAGCTTTTGCACGCAAATGATATTCTATAGCCAACTCTATTCTGGACTTCCCAAGCCTTTCCATGGAGGTGCACATCCAAGAGGGAGATTTGAGGGGCCGAACAGGGTGCCCCTTTTTTTTTCATGAGGGGCCCCGAAAGCAAAAGTTGCCCAGGTAGGCAGTTCAAAGCCTTTGCAGGTTGACTTGACGGATGGGGAAGCAGTCAGTGGTTTGTGCGATTGTTTTGTGGTTGCTGGGAGCAAAATGAAGAATTTTGGGGAGCAGACTTGGTCTTGGAGGGTTGCGAGGTGTCATGGGCCAAATGGCAAAGGGAGCGATTCAGAAAATGGGAGGATGGTTCCTCTTCAGAGGAAAGGAGCGGATGTCATCCCCCGGGGCCAAGAAGTGCTTGACTTCTGTTCTCCACCGCCGAACACCACAGCAGTTACAAAATAAAATTGAGAGCAGTGAGAGAGCTGGAAAAAAAGAGAACGTTCTGGTCTCTCTTCTGGCTTCCAGATCCAAGGTCAATACATTCAGCGGTGGACTTCAGCTTCAGAGGGCTTTTTTGTGATACTAATGGGGAGAGCTAACGCCGCGCCGCTCCAACACTGCTAGGGTTTTTTCAAGCTTGTGCGGTTGTTAGGTGACTCTCCACTATGTTATCAGACACTGGACCTCAAAACACGGGCCTATGAAACGGAATCTGTGCGCTTTAAATTCAAACATGTTTTCTTCCTGAGTCTGGGACGGTGTTTTGGCCGTCAGATTTCATTAGGCGCCCAATAAATACCCCATTGATATGCAAGGCTCAAATATTTTGGTCTGCTAACCTTCCTTTGCCGCTTCAGATGTTCTTCCTCAGAAATGTTCACAGTGTGCTGATGTGTTTTCCTGGGCAGGTTTGTGTGGCTTTTTCATCTCACCAAATCCAACCGAAACACTGATCTTGCTAACAGGCGCATTGCCACCTAGTGTGGTTCCACCACAGAGAGGTTATACTGAGAAAGAGAATAGCCACGTATTTTAGTAACATATTTTTATATATAAAACAGTTTAATAACAATTTTAATAAACAATTTACAAATGGATATTGCTGTAACAAAATCACAAACTAGTGCTTCGGGTGTTGTGAGTTTGTTGACCTTCGGTGGTGATCAATGACCTGTAAAAATGACTGGCTTTTCTTACTTACTTGGCAGATGTCACAAAACTATCTACCTATCTCACACTATTCTTTGTGCATTGTTCCACAGTTGACCTGCTTGTTTGGTTTATGTTTTGTTCTGTTTGAGAAAAGAGGGAATGTTGAATATTCAGCTTCTGTGGCACTACATTGGCCCTCCACCAAGAGTGTCCCTCCGTCTCTTCCTGCCCTGAATGGTGAAGGCCTAGCCACTCTAAAATGTTGTTCTTAGTCCACTTCCAGACCACAAGTCTCTGTTGGCTGGGGTGACTGCCAAGGGCTTGCGGAGTTAAACAAACACATGCACCTGTCTTTAATACGGAGGTACCAGCATCAGTTTAATGCTGATTAAAACGGCCCCTCGCCTTTCCAGTGAGTCGACTGTCAGTCAAAGAGTGGGGGTATATTATGTTCACGAGAGCAAGGGTCATAAAATCAAAGTCCAAAGTACATACATGAATTCTAAACCGTTTACCGGTCCCTGTAAAATCTCAAAGGAGATTGAAGTTTGGGTTGACCTGTTATTGCAAAACAGCTGACATGACTAATAGTCAATGATTTTGGAAGCACCATCTATTTTTTAAACGTTTGTAACTTGAATGGGCGATGCAGGTGCCCATGGGACCCTAAGTTTGAATCTGGCCTGTGGGCATTTCCCGATTCCACCCCTTCTCTGTCTCCCACTCGCTTCCTGTCTCTCTCCGCTGTGTACTATCTCAACAAAAAGCAAAAAAGCCAAAAATATATGGCCGATAAAAATACATGCAATACAAGCAAATATGTACTTCAAAAAAGACAAGACAAAACAAAAGCAGTTGCAAAAAGGAATCAAGCAAAAAAATAAATAAAAAATAAAATCTCTGAGTTCTCACAACCATCGAAGGCCATAATTGATTTGCCAATTAATAGACATGCTTTAAACACTTTTACACAGGTATCAAACTCTCTATAGCAGAGAATTGCACATTAGGAAGTGGATTGCTACATAGGGAAATCTTTTGGACTTGTCATTTTCAAAGCCGAAGTAATATCATATGGCCAAGGAATTGAGGGTTTATTTGTTAAAAGCCAAAATTTGCCAATTTCATCCAAGGTAGATTAGTGTGGAGTTAATCTCGCCTATTTAAACTATGAGGTAATTTAAACTAAGAAAAAAAGAAAAGAAAAAAAAAAAAGACCAACTCATAGCCTACTTTTCAGGAAGACATTTGCTCCTTTGAGTTCATTTACTGTTAAAACTTTCTCATCGTCCACAACGAAAATGACCAGTCATTGGCTCATCAACATCTAAGTCGGACGTTATACAACATGCAAATACACTGTCACCCGCAGGAACCTTTCAGATACTTGGACGTTTGCATCCATGATGAACTGAGATGAACATTATATTGTATACATTCTGGTCAAGAGACGCAGGTGAGTCACTTGAAATATGGACTATCAATAAGTTACACTAGATCCTGACTCACAGAGCCGCCTAGAGGCTGTCTGCGTACCGATGCACGTATATAAAAGCGCAGAGCCCCTCAAAAAGGTAGTTTCAAGAAAGCTGTACAGAGCTCGAGTCCTCATGTGTCAGTGCGACAACACGATGACACACTAGTTATCCCATTAAGAAGTTTAATTAAGTAACAGGACGTGTGAATTGATCGAGAAAATAACGTTTAAAAACTGTGAAATTGCGCAATTGCCAAAGTATTTTATTTCATCGCCGGAAGATCTCCATGTGCGCGTTCTTCTCTGGATTATTTTAAGCACCAGGTTTATGTACATCTTGGAACAACAACGCAGCGGAAACTTTTGACCTTTTGGTGTGGATCGATTGTCTTTGGGATTCAAAAATGGTGAGTTGATAACTCAATGTTCTGTAATTTTATCTTCACCAGATCTTCTCATAGCCTACTATTGTAGAAATGTAATAGTCTACATATGTGTGTAATAGAATATGTTGTGTAATAAACAGTTTTGGCCTATTTAGATAAGAGTTGAAATGGGTGTCAAACACAATATTGTGATAGGCCTAACTAAATTAAATATTTTTAGTTTGTGCAGAAGTGACCACGATGAGTGTTGCGCTGTTGATACAAAATGTGCAATGTTAAACATTGTATTTGGTAGGTCTGCACACATCTAAACATTCACATTTTATTTTGGCACTGAAATATGCATAATTTTCAGTAATTCATCTTTGATCCATCAGCCTTGACATGAAATGACCCATGGAAGGCAGTATCAAACCAAATGGAATGTGTGTAAATGAACTTGGTTTTCCAATGAAAATCGGACCCAGTCACCCTTGCCTGTTCAGTTTGTCTAATTATACTGAATGATCTGAATTGACACATAACCAGCATTACAGCCATACAGCCACACTTGTACAGCCTCTTGTAACTCTAGTTACTTTCATACCTGGCATTACACAAAGTTACAAAGATTTAGGCCAAAGCTGTTAATATCTTTTTCACTTCAGTGTACAAATAACACTTGTAAACATTAATGAAAAGATTCCTTTTTTATATCAGTTTTTGTGTTCTCAAACTTGCAAGGGTTTATATTTATCCTTACAATTTCCAATAATCCTATTCATTTATGAAGTATTTTGATTTGTAATATGTTTTGATTTGTAAACCCCTACTAATGTGGTGTTTTATTTCTACTCAGCGTCCCCGTACAGTGATTGATGCCCCGAGTCTAAAAGCCCCATGATGTTATCTGTGCATCACTGCAACTCATCCGACGCTGCGGCTCTGCATCTTCTCTCCAACCAAAGCCAGCCAGAGGCGGAGGTGGCCATGACATCCCTCTCCCTCCAAGGGAATGTCTCCGTGGACAAGCCGCCTGCCAGTGGCATTATTGTGGCCGGCCTCTCCATGACCTTGGGTGTCCTCTCCAACATCGTGGCCCTGATCATCCTCGTCAACGCCACCAAGCACGTCCGCAGGCGCTCCAAGGCCACCTTCTTGCTGTTCGCCACCTCCCTGGTGTCCACGGACTTTGCCGGCCACATCATTCCCGGTGCGCTGGTCTTGAGACTCTACCTGTCCGAAGGGACGTCCCCACAGGACTATGACTCGGCTGACCCTCTGTGCCAGTTCTTGGGTGGCAGCATGGTCTTTTTCGGCCTGTGCCCGCTCTTCTTGGGCTGTGCCATGGCGGCCGAGCGCTGCCTGGGGGTCACCCAGCCACTTCTGCACGCCTCTCTAGTCACCACCACCCGCACCAAGGTGTCCCTGTCAGTCATCTGGCTGGCGGCTTTATGTGTGGCGCTGCTGCCCTGTTTCCAGCTGGGCTCTTACACCTATCAACACCCGGGGACCTGGTGCTTCATCAACGTGGTGGAGAACACGGAACAAGCCGACGTGGCGTTTGTTATGCTCTTCACGGGCCTCGGCCTGACCTCGCTGGCGGTGGCGTTTGTGTGCAACACCATCAGCGGGCTGACGCTGGTGCGGGCACGTATGCGGAGGAAGAACTACAAGCACCGCTCGGCCAAATCCCACGACATCGAGATGGTGGTGCAGCTGGTGGGGATCATGGTGACATCCTGTATCTGCTGGAGCCCCCTGCTGGTGAGTCTCAGGAACACGCCTCTGCCGAAATATAAACACTTCTCTACTGATGAATACAGAATTAATACGTGTTTCTATACACAAACATATATTGTGAGTTTAGTGTCTAGATTGTGTAAAATTTAAAATAAATTCAACATTTATGTTGTTGGCTCTCTTCAAATAACATGAGAATGAAACAAATGCTATTTTATTAGGCATTGTCAAGTGTAAGTTTCAAAATGAAGTTTCAAAAAGTAAAAAAAAAAAAGAACTGTTAAAAAAGACTAAATATGCGTAGTCTAACTTGCTCCTTTTTCTCTCACCAGATCTTTGGCCTCATCACTGTGACTCGGTCCTACAGCCATAGTATTGGCGATGACCTGGCCACCTATAGGACTTTAATGATAATGGGTGTGCGACTGGCCTCCTGGAACCAGATCTTGGACCCCTGGGTGTACATCCTCCTTCGACGGGCTGTCCTGAGGAAGATTTATATCATTACAAAGCGCCAGGCCGACCTGAAGGCCAGCACACTTCGCCGATGGGAGATAAGCTCCTTCCCGAGCTCAGAGAAGAATGCTGTCAACAAGGTCTGACAGAGCTTGGAAAAAAAAACTTTTGTTATGGGCCTGTATATGTGTGCACCAGAATCCATATAGCAGATAATGACAGAGTTGACTTCTTACAAACTGTAAGAGTCACAGGCATACTGTAATGTAATGTAGGATCTATACAGAATATATCTGAATAAGACATTTCTACATACAAAGCTTTTTAAGTCCTCCTGTCTCATCTGTGCCATCTCCTCTGGACTGGTTAGTCTTTGTAAATGACTGAGGGAGAATGACTGAACAGTTCTCTGTTTGGGAACGTTAATGCAGGTTTGCACAGTAATGAAAATCTGTAGTTTGTTAAGACAGGGGCCGACCATTGTAAACAGACACTATAGCCTATCACTTTAAGGACAGTACAGTACATTGGAGGTAGTGAAGGATTCAATCAAGGATTGAATGCAAACCAGCTTAGCTGTAGTCTTTGGACACCTGCCGGGATCTTGTCAGTGGAAGTGTTGCTATGCACAAAGGAGTCCTGCCAAGTGTATGGCATGTTGCTCTGTCAATCAACCGAAAGGTCAAAGGTTGTGAAAGTAGTATTATGCGATTGCACAGCATTCATTTTAAATGACTGGATTATTATCGAAAACAATTATGAATGTTACTTCAAGTTTTTTTGGAGAGAAGACTTCAATGATGGCATCATTGAAATAATATGTTTGTTAGCAGCTTGAGCTGTGTGCATTATTTGCAATGTTTTATCAAAGACAATGACAAACGGTTTTGTATTGTTTTTTATACATGTGTATAAGTTTCTGAATGTACATTAATAGTATGAATGTATGAACACATTGCATATTTATTGCCTGTTTTATCTCCTCAATTCTCTGGGGAAATTTTGTAATAAAGTAACAACAAAGTTTCTACTGTTTCAGGTTTTCCCGTTTTGTTGCAAAACAGTGGGTAGCCTAATTTTGGGGGAGCAAATGGACTTACAAGGCATCTTGCTACAATTTTAGGATATTTTGAAAGCCTGGAGAAAAAAAATGGTTTGGCTATTTTACGAAATACTAGCCTATATTATTATGTTGACACCTGTAGCAGGTAGGCAGGCCTAGTCCCTTGCTCAATTGGCCAGAGAAGAGAACAACGGAGATCTATACAAAACAAAACATAAAAATAGACTATATCTAAATTTAAACAAGGTGATGACATCCCGCGTTAAAGATTGTTCTGATCCAGCTGTCATAGGAGACAGGGAAGGTGAGCATGTTCAAGTCACTTTTCACTCTTTCTCGCTTGCACACACACACACCTCCCCTTCTTGACAATCGCGAGGAGACCCTCTCACGTGTGCTGTCTGAGGAAGCGGCGGCGACAGCCAGGGAGAGCTATTGTACGGAAGGAGCAGAGGTGAGTGTATCATTGCAAGAAGCCAAAAATGTCATATTACGCAAGAAATAAAAAATGCATATTTATATATACGTTATTGTATATGTGCAATTCAAAGCATCCTCCGAGTTAATGACCTCATAGTCGATGAATGCTTTATTTCCTTAGAGTAATGTAAACTTGTGAGAGCCGAGGCTAATCTGTCTGCGGGACTGAATTAGCTCGCTGGCTAGGCTGCCATACTGCAGGTTCTGTTATCTTGGAAGCTAACGTTAGCTAGCAACATGCAGTGTAGGCTATCTAACGTTAACATTAGCTATCGGTAGTTCTCCAACCCTCCGTTTTCAACTAACATGAAGTAGTATTTAGACTGACTTTCTTTCCTCAAAGTTTCGTGGTTTGACACTATAACACAGTGGATTATTTGTAAATGTTTGTTGAATATAATTGTCTGACATGACCGAGTATGAAAGATCTTGGTTATAACGTTAGACTATATTATGCTCACCTTGGCCCGACAACTAACGTTAACGTTAACGTTAGCTAGCTAACACGTACTTAGGTCATCATCTCCAAATTAACCTTACTGTCATCTGTCATTTTTGTTATAAGACAGATATATATTTCATTATTGACGAACTCAATATCATTGTGTAAGTGAAACCCTACGCAGGCTTAAAACAGGGTAAAGTTCGTGTTGCATCGTCAGCTAACGTTAGCTCATAACATCAGGAAGAACTTAGCCATTCATTAGCTAACTTTTTATTAGTCGTAGTCATGGCTGTCTTTCCCCCCCTGTCAGTTAAAATGTGTTTGCTTCTATTTCATAGACTATGCAGAGCTGACTGTCTTGAGTTTAAACTTCGTCTTATTACAGAAAACAAGTAACTAGCGTTGCTTTAGTAAAAGACAAATATGGAGACTGAAGAGTCGCTCATCTGGGATGAGACGAAGGCCTATGAGGAACTCTTGTACTGGGATAGTTTGATTCAAGATGGTCATCGTCTGCACCCTCACGATTTTGACAGGTAATTATGAGCCTCAGTGTTAGGTTAACTTTACGTGTTGACTAGAATCTCATTCTCCACTATTAGACCTGTTACCAACATGCAAGCAATCTTTCCAATCGATGTGTGACACTGCCATTGCGCAAGTATGTGTTTGTAGTCTGCAAACGTGTGCTGCCTTATCTAAAGCAGAGGTTTTCAAACTGTAGGCTACTGGGCTGTAGACCCCACAAGGACCCCTCTTGTTCGCAAAAAAAAAAAAAAAAAACTTTATAGGTATTTGTTCTTTCAGATGCAACAGTTTTAAATAGACATGCGTAATTGCATGTGGCAAAATGTGATAGTGCAGAAGTGTCTTTCTTTAAATATGTATGTTTTTTATTTATTTATATCTGATAAGACAATTTTATTTTTTGTTGCAAACTTTTCACTAACCCCCTGGCAATGTGCATCATGTGGACCCCTGTTAGAGAACCACCAGTAGTGTAAAGGATTAGACTTGCCCATTTCAGAGTGGATAATCCAATTTAGCTCACAACAATGCATTTACTTCAGTAAATCCTAATAGCAATAAATTGGTATGTGCTCTATTTATTCCCACTCTTATCAGATATGAGGACCTGCGTTACTGGTATGACTGCCTGTGCTATGATGAAGACCTTAGAAACTACGAAGAATACATTGCAGCCTATCATGAGCAGGAGAGCCAGTACGCTTCTGCAGCACAAGAAGTAAGCGCTCCACCTTTAACTATGCTATGTTCACGCACGTCAGTCTGGTCTTTTTGCTGTGACATGTCTTGTTGTGAATAGATATTTTGTATTTCCATCTTCTACCTCAATTTGCCATCTTCTACCTCTACCTTAATTGTTTGTTTAGATATGATAATAATATGTCAATTAGTGACAAGATGCACTCATATTTGCTTACACACACTTGTTTGTAAGTCTGAAATACAATTTTGCCCAGGCTGTCTGCAGGACATCTAAAGACAAACTATGCAAGACCGGCCTTTACTTTCGGTTTGCGTTAGGTTTACGCTCACATTTCGGCCTTTACTTTCAGTTTCGAGTCACATTTTTCGCCACATAGCTCCTCCATGCAGGCGTCCTTCAGAAAAGGAGCTTCTGAAAAGCGTTACTAACAGTTGTTGTTTGCAATGCAATGGCCCATTACCAATCAAGTTAACATGTATACGTTTTGGGAAAAAGACCCAAGGACCGTCCGTTATGCACCTTCATTTTCTTGGTTTGTGCCCGCATTTTTTTTAGCGATAGATCTTCCCAAGACTGTGCCACCGGTCCACGGCACCAGCCTTGTTTCCCTTTCCCCATCCAGGGGAGCTAGAGCGAGGCGAAACAGTCATCAATCGACCCAAAAAGTGTTGTAGAACCAACGAAATGACTCTTAACCTGCTGAATAAAAAATAGTTGCATAATTCCTCTTTAAGATGTGTTAGACATATTCCAAACAAATCATCATAGGACCTTCTCTAACTGTGTCTGGAGATATTGCACCAAGTTTCAGAAGGGGTGGGATTTTTATTTTGTGAAGTAAAATGCCTGTCATGTTTACCCTTGCCATCTCCCCTCTGACAGCCCCCCACACCTCCAAGCCGCCTGTTCGCTGGTGCCGACCGCTATGTGATGATGAAACACACGGATATCTACCCTGGGGCTGAGGAGCTGGAGGCTGTGCAGACCATGGTGGGGCACGTAGAGTGCGGCCTCAAAGCTGTCTCTGATTGGATGAATGAGCAGGACCTGCTCCGGTCTGCTGAGAGGTGAGAGAGAAATGGCATGACCATCAGGTTTAGTGCTGCATTCCAGGGAGCTGGGAGGTAGGACGTTTCAGACCGCCAACTATGAAAAGTGCACTGAAACGCGACTTGAAGTGGGAGATTCTAGTTGTAAAGTCAGTCATGCATAAATATATCCTGACTTCACGGTGATACAGTAGAATGACATCACACAACAATGGCTGTGCCCACAGACAGAAACTTGTCACACAAACTGAAAGACTATAAACTTTATTTATCAGCATTTAGTATATGATCTGCAAGAGCAATAAAATGTCATAAAAAATGATCTCTCCATGAAGTTTATGGTAGGTATAAAATTGTAAATAAAATAGCGAGGCACACATAGCTGATGGTGGAACTGACTCTCATTAAGCCAGGCAAATAATAGTCTATCACAGTCGTTAGCCAGTTTGTTTGCCTGGAACATTTTTAGGTCGGACCTCGTAAGCTTCAAGTGGGATATGTCCAACATCCTTTGTTCCTGGAATGCAGCATAAGTCACGAGAGGGAAATCAGTCAGTCATTTTATGGGTCAGAGGTCAGGTCAAGTTGCATGCCATTAAGACGAGTTGTGATGGTACAGTACATTCAGTGTGGAGAAATGGAAGAGTGGTGGTGGACGTGATGTGTGTCTTACTGTCCCTGCGTGCTTCTCGTCCCTTAAGTGAGCCCACTCGCACACTGCGAGGGGTTTTTCGAGTGGGCCTGGTGGCCAAAGGCCTGCTGCTGAAGGATGACCTGAAACTAGAGCTGGTGCTACTGTGTAAAGACATCCCCACCAACTCCCTCCTCATGATGGTGACGGGCAAACTCTCCATACAGCTCAAGGTACTGCCAAAAGCCACAATATGGGATATCATTTTCACCCATCATTTTTAATGTAATATATGTATGTTTTAATGTATGGCTCACAATATTTACACCAGGGCTCTCATTTATCAACAATGCATAGAAAGCATTTTAAATTCTATTGTGAAATTTAGACACGTGTAATGCACATGTGATCTGTGAAAAAGAATGATTTTGAATGATTTTGACACCCCTGCTATACACCGAAGAAAGTTCCAGCGAAAGTGTGCACAACTCTGAGTACTGTTTGTCCTCTTCCCGACAGACCTTGGCTGATGAAGAATACACAGTCACTCCGTGTCCTCAGGAGGCCTGCATTGAGATCAAGAGTACAACAGAGCCGGTGCTAACCCTCAATGTGCACGTGACCTCCCCAGAAGTCAGGCAGCAGGCCGTGTCAGAAGGTACGCAGCCCCGCACCAGTCTGGCCTCTAGTGGCTGACAAGAGAAGCACAGGTCCTGTGTGTCTCACTGTTGTTGATCATTGCACTTGACATGTCTCTTCCTCCCCCCACCCACTCGCTGTTAGCGATGCCAGTCACCCCTGTTTCAGACTTTACACATACTATACGTCGACGGATCTCATTGACTTTGCATGGAGCTTTTGCAAAATGCATTTTAGGTCCGTCTGTCCCAATGGGTCTGTTGCGTCCGTCGAAAAGTTGAAAAATATTACAACATATTTTCAGGTAGAAACGGATCCGTCAACCAATCAAAATTGACTCCCCCCATCCATCCGTCACGCCCGCCATCGTCTGTCAATGGATGTGTGCAGTCTGAACTTAGCGTCAGATGGCACCGATGGACCCATGTTCAAAGGATTCCTATCCTCGTTGAATTTTTCGCTCAAATCTCGGTCCTTGTTAATTTACGTTTGTAAGTAGGCTTTTCGAAACAAATTCCATAGTGGGAATACATGCGTGGGTTGTTCATGGTGTGTATTGCAGCAAATAAAAAAATATCTAAATTTTGAGGTGTGTGGATATTTAATGAGATGGACTCGCCACATTGTTTTTTAAAATTATTTCACAGTGATTTCATGGAAGCACTTCCTTGCTCAGTTGAGTTGCAATCGATCCAATTCAATGTTCAGTATAATTATCCATGGGATGTCACACTGACATTATCGATCCTAATGTAGCACATTTATGCGCACAACTAAGCTCTCCGCTAAATAAATATCTTGCGTTCTAATTTCCTTACTAGAGTCAAGAATTCGATTATTCACCGTTAATGTGCGGCTCCAGACGAAATGTAAATCTGAAAGCCTCAGCTTCCCTCTCCACCTGAATTACAAGCGAGCTATTTTGGGAAAGCTGATAATTAATATGAATCGCACTACAATCCCATCTTAGCTGTAACATACTAGTCATCCTTTGTCATTGACTGCCCATCCTTCACCCTGATCTTTAATTAAACACGACGGTCAACTTAGGTCAGACACAATACGTCAGTGTATTGGCTGCTGTGCGCTTAGTCGCTCTTGAAGCTTTAACTGTGCCGACTTGGGCCTGAGTGGACCATATGTCCAACTGATTTCGACTTAATTTGGGCACACGTGAGAATATCCACACTCTTGACTGTTGATAGCCAAAACTAGACTGACTGACTGATTGATTTGTCTAAGGCAACAAACCCTAATGTTACTCTCCGCTGTAAAAAAAAAAGAAAGAAAAAAAAAAAAGAAAGAAAGGAAAAGAAACTCATTTATCCTGTTTTTTTCATGTCTTCTCTCTTAGATGCTTTATTTCAGACTCATGTACCATTAACAGTGGTAATGATGATGATTGCAATGGTCAAATTCAGCTATTGGAATCTGAGCTGAACAGAGCAATTAATTTCTTATAACTTTGCTCTTGTAAGTGTCATGAATATCAATGGACCAGTGTTGGTTTGCTGCAGTAAGGACCTGTTTACCTGGTTGGTAATTTAGTCGTTTTGACATTTTGAATATTGTTGCCTGTGTTCAAAATCTGATTATTTCATCCAAACCTTCAAGTCTGTCCACTTTTAGGGATGCTGGACCTTTGACCAACTGGATGCTGTCTGTCTTGGAAGGGGAAAAGCAGTATGCCCTTAAAAAAGCAGAATGCCCTTTAAAAAGCAGTTTGCCCTTAAAAAGCAGTTTGCCCTTAAAAAGCAGTATGCCCTTAAAAAGCAGGGAGAGAGCAGGGGCCTTAGCTGTAACACCATGTAGTGGGATGCCCAGAGACTTTCGATTGATTGATAATTTATTGAACAACAGCTTTCAGCAAGGAGTCTTCAAAAGGATAAAAAACACAATGCAGCCCAAAGGCTTGTTTCCATTGTGGTCCTTAGGTGGAAGAACAATCTAGATGTGCTCTCAGTTGTGCTAGTTTTAGCAGGCAGCATATGAAACATGATTTAAGTAAATGGGTTTTTAGGGGTGGGGTGGGTGTGTGGGTGGGGAAAGCCAGAGGTTGTTAGTGAGGAGACCCACCCCTCTTCTCTCCCTCTGGATATGCTGGTACTGTAGCATGGGGACACTGCCTCTTCCCCCGGGACATGTAACAGAACCCCGCTTGGTCAAACTGTGCCTTGTCTTCTCATTCCACTCGCCAATAGAAACGCAATCGGTCAGCCCTCCGCCGGACGCCCTGGACAGGCAGAAATGCCTGGATGCCTTGGCGTCTCTACGCCACACCAAGTGGTTTCAGGTTTGCACCATGCCTTTATTGTCACGCTGTTTGATTAAATCATGACAGGATCTTTCAGACCTGAGTCAGATGTGTATTTCAGGAGTAGTTCACCCAGCATTTCATCTCCTGCTCAATGTAGAGGTGCAGGATTTATGTATACATGAGTGGGGGGTGGACTTTCAGCAGACTGGCTGGCTGAATCTCAATGCCCCCTTAACCAGAGTTCCGGAACCCTCAAAGACTCCGAGCAGAGCTTCACGATTGGCTGATTCATGTCTGTTGAGTCTTTGAGGGTTTACTGGTTTGGGGAGACATTGGAATTGAGTCAGAGTTTCTCAATAGTGGGTCAGCCGATATTCTGACCCACTAATTAGTTACTTGCTTTATCAGTGTTAGCATTAGCATTGCTATAATGTCATCCCAGTATGACGCCTTTAAGCTTTTTTTGTTGCTTCACTGTTTGTCTGTTTGTTTCTGTGCCATTGCTTGATTCAGCATTACGGGTTTTAAGTGTTTGGTGTGTTTGAGGGGAGGGATGTCAATAGTGGTAACATTCTTACTGCCGGTTTCACTCTAGAACTGGTGGGGTCTGTTTGAGCAGACTTTCAGACTCGTATATTATATCTCATGTGAAGGCTGTGTTCCAAACTCGGGTGCACACCCACAAAGCACACCCAAGTTCCTCTAGAAAGGGGGTCTTGGGTAAAAAAATTCACCTAAAACAGAGCTGATTTAAAAAAAAAAAAAAAAAACAGTGTGCCCGAAACTGAAAAAAGACTGCCTTCTAAAGTAGTGTTTTGTGGCTACAAGGCATCAAGCCAAGTCAGCTGTCGCTCTCTGAACAATTTAATTAAAAACAAAAATTGTTTATCTAGCTAAGGTGTCCAAAAGAAAGTAATTCATCTGTGCGCTTAATACTGGCTGGATAACTTCAAAAGTTAAGACAGCGAGGCAGTAAGTTGCTACCTCCTCATTTTGGACGCAGCCAAAGAGTAGACAACAGCTCATGATTAATTATAGGTGAGGTAATGTATGCTTTACAAGCAAAGTTGCAAATCATGTTGTCTCCTCAAATACCACCTTATATGAGCAGCTTACAGCAAAAACCTCTTTGCCTAATAACAGAGGACAGTGAATCTGCGTGTTGGTTATCTGCCTAGATGGACTATGGTTTACATCATGGTTTACTTAAAACTAGTCTAAGCTGGAAAGGGACCAAAGGGTCGGTAGACTGAAGGGGGGGGGGGGTCACCCCCGAGTTTGGACCAGCAAAACAGGCCAAGTGTGAAGACGGCCTCAATGTTCTTAAAACTGAGCGCATGAAGTGTGGGTGAACTACTCCTTAAAGCATTGGAAATCGTTTTGAAATGGTCGTAGCAGCATGTGAAATGTTCTAAACAAACCCGTGCCTTCAAATGCCAAAAGCAACGTGGCTCAGAGAAAAAGTTGAAAATACACATTTGACAGCAGGTCTCTCCTTTGTTTGGCCTATAAAACAATCCCTACAATTCCCTAATTCAAGGCTTTAAGCTTATAAAACAACACTAAGCACCACTTGCTTGCTTCGTTTTAGAGGATACTTGCAGTAGACATTAGGAACTGTAAGAAGCTGACTGGTTATGGCGTTGCTGTGCAAAGCTGACTGGTGCTGTTCCCTGCCGTTTGGTTTCCCCCAGGCCAGGGCGAGTGAGCTGAAGTCCTGCACGGTGGTCATCCGCATCATGAGGGACCTCTGTACCTGCGTCCCCTCCTGGGTTCCCCTCAAGGGATGGGTGAGTTCAGGCCACCTCCTCACTAAACAGTCTGCTCACACGTTGTGATGGCGGTAGCGGTACATGTAGCGTAGCGTTTTGGGTTGGAATCCTGGTGTCTGTTTCCCAAAAGCATAGTTGCTAACCAGCCTAATCAGCCAGATATCTTATTGCATTGCTGAGATATCTCTTTTCTATTATGGATAGCCTAGAGGATTCCAGCTAAATGCTAGCATTTTATGCGTACCACTCTTAAAAATGTTCCTCTCCTCTCAAGCTGCTCATTTTGCCCTGTATCATGTAGACATTATATCATTATATACATTATATCACAGGCAGATGAGCTGAGGTTTTGCTAACATGTAGGTTATCTGTCTTCCTCCAGGCTCTGGAGCTGCTTTGTGAGAAGGCCATCAGGACGTGTGAGAGACCATTGGGAGTAGCTGAAGCGCTGCGTCGAGTCCTTGAGTGTGTAGCCTCTGGAATCCTATTGGAAGGCAGGTGTCTGTGTCTGTGCTCTCGTGATCATGTGATCATTTATGGAGGCTATGGAAATGTTTTCTAAACAAAGCTGCCGTCTCGATCCTCAGATGGCCCAGGCCTTTACGACCCTTGTGAGTCAGAAGCTACAGACGCCACCGCTCACATGACTGCCCAGCAGCGAGAGGAACTTACTACAAGTGCCCAAGTGAGTAGAGTGGAGGCCTTTCTTGGACCTCTGGTTTTAGATTCATGTCGTTTTTCAGAGAGAGGAATGAGTTTCAGCGCACCCCCCACTTTGAACTGTTTATCCATGGCTGATGTTTTCTCAATGCTATTGTGTTTGTAGTAGGCTACAGAGGCAAGCAGCTTGCCTGCCATTTTCAAATGTTTATCCTTGGCCACTGTGCAACATTCAACTTATTTACTAGTAATAGGCCATCAGTCGAGTGGTTGAGAAAGTTCTAGCAGAGCTCGTGAGGGTGTTTTGCCAAGGGAAGATTGCAAGCTCGTGCCCCATGTGCGGTGATGTAGGTCAGTGGGATGGGTCCTTGACCTCGGCAGATGCGTGCATAGGTGTTGTCTGCAGTCCGAGTCGTTGTCACCCTCCTGGGGAATTTAGTGTCAGTGTAGTAAACACCTCGTCAGGGGGACCTGAAGAAGATATACGGGGCTAGCCCCTCACTGACACCCACTGCTCACCTTGTCAAAACTAGACACACATCCTACAGAAAATGACAAGGATACAAGGAGTTTTTTTTTTGGCACATGCATATGGTTACTTCAAGTACAGACAAGTGGCTCGGGAGTAACTTTAAGCATAGCCCTGTCGCACGAGCCTTCTAACACTTACTTTGAGCCAAAGAACCTCAGATCTTGCTCTCAGTTTCGAATAATCTGAGTCTCCATTGACCCAGTGTAAAGTCCTTGTTCGCTTCTTCTTTCGCGTTCGCTGTTCCCAATTCTTTTGTCTCACTTGCTAACTTGTGCATTGAGCAGGCTCGTTCAACAGCGTTATGCTTAAAATCTTTCCGGAGACAAACTTTAACTTTCCCCACTTCAAAGGTAAATTTGTGCTCCTCTCTCTGCCTCTGTGTGTCTGTGTGACAGAAAGCGTTGAGGCTGTGCGCCTTTGGCCAGATTCACACCGTGCTGGGCATGGAGAGGGTCAGTTACGCAGCCAAGGCTCCGCGAGGGAGAATGCCTGGTCCTGGAAGAGGTACTGTATGCTCAATTCTCCAGACATACTGTAGCATACTCATATATGTGATTCTTCCTGAAAAATCAGGATTTTCAGACTGAAAAATATGACCCTGAAGTATGGTAATTTGGGACACTTTTTTGTGATTCTGCTGATTCTCGCTATGGGCTGTATATTTTCCTGCTTTTATGCCCTTGGCCAATCACATCCCTGCATACTGGAACATACAGATCATCACACAAGTAGTCAGCAATAGATAGAATCTGTAGCTGATACGGCAGTAACTGCCAAACAGTTTATACCCGGGATGAACATGCTCCTGAGTAATCTCATAGTTAAGTGGAGAGCTGTGATGTGTCTTCTGGCCACATTCTTTCAGCGGTGCGCACACAACTCTCCAGCTGCGCACTTGTGTGTATGGTGAAATATCATGCAGTTTTTTGGCGTGTATACACAAGGTGTTTTTAATAGGTTTTAGCAAAATGAGATTAAACCTATCCAGTGTCGTTTAAGTAACAGAAAACTTTAATTTCATATTTTTATTATCTAAAGCTTGTAAATACATTTGTACTACTCATGAGCAGATTACCAGAGACACTTGGTATTAGCAGACAAGAACCAAATTGTTTGTCAACTTACACCTGTGAATTTTCAACATTATGTTCATACTTTCTGTTGGTACACACAACCTCTTTTTTTTTTTAGCAATTTGGCATGCAAGTACAGTACATGTATGTATGTGTATGTATGCAAGTACTGTACATGTATGCATGTGTAAATAAGCTTTTGTTGGGTAATTGTTGTGATCTTTAGATGTGAAAGCAGCAGACGTGATGCCAGCCCCGCCATCTAAGAGGCCTTTGGAGGATGGAGCCAATAGTCTCGTCCCAAACAAGAAGAAGAAATTTCAGAAGCTACTTAAGAAACGTATGTTTGTTGTTTATGTTAATGTTGTTTTTGTTATTTGTTGTTGTTGACTCCACCAAGAGGCGGGGGGGGGGGCTGTCTGTTCAACATGAACTCGAAAAGTACTGCACGGCTTTGGATGAAATTGTCGGACAATGTGTGAATCGGGACAGGAAGGAAGAATTGATTCAATATTGCCGGCGATCTGATTAAAATTATGTCTGTGACTGACCCCTTTGCCATGGCGCAGGTCTCTGAGCTCTCTGAGTGTTTTTCCTGTTGTTGTTGTTTGTGTTTGCTTATTTGTTGTGAAGTTGTTGTTTCTTCTGCTGATGCATTCATGTGTGATCCCCTGCCTCCCCCACAGCCGGCTTTGACGCGAGCTCCCTCCCCCAGAGCTCTGTGATCATGCTGAAGCTGAATAAGATGCGTCCGGGCCTCCTCTACCGGCTGGTCTCGCAGACGGGCCCCGTGCACATGCCCGTCTTCACCATGGCCGTGGACATCGACGGCGTGACCTACGAGGCCTCGGGCCCCTCCAAGCGCCTGGCCAAGCTGCGCGTGTCCCAGAAGGCGAGTCTCCAAGTCTCCAAGTTTACCAAGCAATTCCTTCATCTGCAGTAATTTACCAAACATGTCCTGTATGTCCTATCTGTTGCTCCTATAGGTTCAGGTTCATGTTCAGTATCTTTTTTTTTTTAAGATATTTTCTGGGCTTTATCCACCTTTATTTGACAGGACCGTATAGAGAGACAGGAAATGAGCGGGGGAAAGAGACAGGAGGGGGAGGGGTCAGGAAATGACCTCGGGTCAGAATCGAACCCAGGTCCCCGGATTTATGGTATGGTGCTTTAGCCAACTGAGCCCCCACCCCCACCCACCCCCAGATTCAGGTTTATTAAAGCTCTCATACATAACAAAAGTTGACCAAAGCACTGTACATAAGGATCTAAGCTAAGAAAAGTTAATTGGAAGCTAGAAAAACAAATGGGCTGAAACAGGAACAGAAAGGAATACGGTACTCGGGGCATAAAACAACACAACAGCACGCTACCTGCAGCACGCTACCTGCAGCTCCTCCTTCTTGGCTGCATGCTGATGCTGATTTGCGCTTTGTCCGTAGGCTCTGGAGGGCTTGGGCGTGCGATTGGCCCCTGAGAAGAAGGGAGCGGCAGGCGGAGTGGGAGCGGGAGCGACACCAGCGAGCGCTCTTGTGTTCAGCGAGGAGCAGGAAGAGCTGCCCGTTGCCATCCCAGCTCCAGTCCCAGAGCCAGAGGAGACGGCTGAGGTGAGGAGAGGCTGGGAGATAAATACTGTACGACCACTACTTACTAGTCCTGGGGGACTCCTGTTCCTGGCTTAGGAAGTGCAAATGTAGTGGACTGCACTGCACTGAAAGTCTCCTAGGATTTTCAGAAAATGCAAAAGAATTGTCAACGTTAAAGCACAAAAGCTCCCGCATACTGTTCACATTTGCATAGGTTTACTGCAACGTTTCGGTCTACTTTACTTCGGTTTACTTCAAGCAGTTCAAGAAATTCGAGCTTCTTCAAGCAATTCAATAGGTAGAATTGCCTGACGAGCTCAATAGATCGGAAACGTTGCAGTAAACCTTGCAAATGTGAACTAGTCCTGCGGGAGCTTTCTGTTCCTGGCTTAGTGAAGTGCAAATGTAGTGGTTCCACTGCGACTGCACCTGACACAGCCTTCTGAGGATGTGCAAGAATTCTACACTAGCCAAAAGAATTGTCAACACCTGTTACATTTCACAGGCTCTGTAGCAGGTGAAAGCATTAGATGAAACCATTTGAGGGCCTACAGCTTTGTCCTGTTTTCGGACTGACTTGCTTGGACATGAACTTTCTGTGCACTTTTTTTTAAGTCCTTGGTTAGAGCCCTTTGGGAAAAGTAGTAGTAACCATAACCATAAAGTATTGTTTTTATTGTCCTTGGTTACAGGCCTTAAAATTTAGAAAAGTACCGGTAGTAGTAATTGTCTTTATTGCCCCTTGTCCATCAGGCCCAGGCAAACTTCCAGGGCGGTCCCATCCTCACTAAGCACGGCAAGAACCCAGTGATGGAGCTCAACGAGCTGCGGCGGGGCCTGAAGTACGACCTGGTGTCCGAGACCGGCAGTAGTCACATCAAGAGCTTCGTCATTGAGGTCAGTGTACATAGCAACCCGGTTATCACAGCCAGGGCGTGATGGAAGCACAGTCATGTGGAAGCTTAACTGCCATTCCGAAAGAAAAATGTCAATCTTTTCAGCAACAAATTTGGAAGTTTGAGTGGAGTGTTGAGATGCTACTGCTTTTTAAATTGTCCATAACTCTCCAGTGAAACACAAAAATGTGTGGACAGCAGAGATTTTCACATTCCTTTTTGCTGTGTGTGTGTGTGTGTGTGTGTGTGTGTGTGTGTGTGTGTGTGTGTGTGTGTGTGTGTGTGTGTGTGTGTGTGTGTGTGTGTGTGTGTGTGTGTGTGTGTGTGTGTGTTTGAATCACTATAAAATAATTCTTGGCATGTCTGTGTGTATATTTGCAATGATGCTTCTTCGCATGCCCTTGATTGTGAGGAGGACCAGCCTACTTCTGCTTCTCTCTACTCCTAGAGATGGCCCAGATTTGCCAACTAAAAATAATATGCGCACTCCAAGTTTGGCTGTGCAGCTGCTATTTTGATAATGTGTTTTTAGACAATCCTACATGATATATTTATTTCCACAATCATTTATAATATATTTTATTGCCCTTTTATTAATCAAACTATCACCATTAATGCCATAATATGTAACTGCACACATTAAAAGTAGTCAGTACAGTGAGTAGTTCCTCTGAAGGCTGAGTTTGGTGCTTGTATGACTGACTACAGTAGTTCCCCTGAAGGCTGAGTTTGGTGCTTGTATGACTGACTACAGTAGTTCCTCTGAAGGCTGAGTTTGGTGCTTGTATGACTGACTACAGTAGTTCCTCTGAAGGCTGAGTTTGGTGCTTGTATGACTGACTACAGTAGTTCCTCTGAAGGCTGAGTTTGGTGCTTGTATGACTGACTACAGTAGTTCCTCTGAAGGCTGAGTTTGGTGCCTGTGTGTCCCACGCAGGTGGAGGTTGATGGGCAGAAGTTCCAGGGCACTGGTTCCAGTAAGAAGCTGGCCAAAGCCAACGCAGCGATGGCCGCCTTAGAGAGAGTGGTGCAGGCCAGCGCTCCCTTTAAGAAGAAGAAGCCCATGGTAAAGTACTGTTGATGGCTTCCTTTCTTTTTGACCAATTACAACCCCACTGTCCTTGTGTAAGTCATCACCGATGAAGCTGTAAATGAAGTGCAAAGAGTGTCCTAACAGTGCTGTGTGTGTGTGTGTGTGTGTGTGTGTGTGTGTGTGTGTGTGTGTGTGTGTGTGTGTGTGTGTGTGTGTGTGTGTGTCCCACCAGTATGGTTTGGGATACGTCCCTCCGACGGGTGCTGGCCGTGGCAGAGGTCGGGGTCGAGGGCGCGGTCTAAACCACAACACCAGCAGCAGCAGCAGCAGCTACACAGGTGAGAGGTGTTAGCCAGGCTGCTAACTAGTTCCACAGCCTCTGACCCATCAGCACTCACACTGTGTGTGTTCTTACTGTGTTTCAGCTGGTGGGATGGGGACGTATGGCTACGGCAGCACATCCACATCAGTCTATAGCAGCGCTTACGGTAGGTTTACACTGGCATCACCAGTTTACAGAGAATCCCACACAAATTATAGTCTTTTTTTTGTGTGATTATTATTATTGAGCAGTTGCACATCAAATTACAGATAATCCCAGAGATATTATACCTTTATGTGGTCAGATTTATTCTACAGAACAGTATCCAAGGAGATGCATTGATAAACTTCATACATTTTTTTTTTTAAATACTATTTTCACTTCATTAAAAATAATGCTGTCTCCAACTGAAATGGAATATTCGGTTAAATAATCACATTATTCATGTCCATATAAACGCACTCACAGTCACTCATTTGTGACAGAAGTAAAGCACAGAAGATGATTAGTGTGTTCTCCAAATGAGCTGTTCCATTCTCCTCCCCCTCCCCTTCCTCCTCCTCAGACACGACCTCCACCAGTTCCACCACTGGCGGCCTGACTGGGGTCACTGAGGGCAAAGCGACCTCGTCTGCCTCCACAGACGGCTCCAGCATGTCGTCCTACATGACCCCCTACGGCGGCTACCCCAGCAGCATGCTGCCCACGGCCACTGCAGCCGCTGCCGCCACCGCCCCGCCCGGTACCACGCCGGCTCCCAAGTCCAACACGAACCCCGCCGCCGCCAACGTCACCAGCGCCTACCCGGTCTCGTACAGCCAATCATACACGCCCTACAAGAAGCCCGCTGGAGACTCCACTTCTCAGACGCCACTGGTGGGACCTGACTACGGATACGGCTACGGCCGGCACAATCCCGAGGCCACGCCCACTACAGACTACAACTACCAAGGTGAGCGCTGCACAGCTAGGAGACGCAAAGCCTTTCTGTTAGTTAGTCAGAGTCAATGGAGGGATTAGAATTTAAGGTTTTTTAGCCCCTTTTCTGGGGTGTCAGATTTTGCCATCAACTATTCTATTTCATCCTAGACACCCCAGGAAATTAGCTATAAGTGCTCATTACCAGAATATACTTTTATGTTAGCAAAACCGCCACACCCTTCCTAAGATTGTTTGTGATGAATATTCAGTGTTCGAGTACATAGTACACTTTGATTTTAATTTCTAAACAATAATAATGCGAAATGTTTAATAGCCTTTGAACTGTGTGTGCCAATCACCTGTCTCATGTTCATTCCCAGCAGCGTACGCCAGTCAGATGTCCTATGGCATGCCTGGAGCTCAGGGCTACAACTACTCCCAGTCAGCCTATCCCAACATCGGAGGCTACGCCACTGGATCCACCTATCCCACATACAAATAGATTCTGCTTCGGTCAGGAGCGAGCTGCACTCTTGCCTGGCAAGCCTGGGAAGCTTGCTTTCATTCACTGAAATGCAAAGCGTCTCAAAATCAAGCATGGCTGTCCCTCTCTAGCTACTGGTTTTGTTTTTGTTTTGTTTTGGTGGCATTTGTTTTTATTGTTTTGACTTTTTTTCTTTTGTTTAGGTTTTATTTTGTTCAGTGCTCATGCCCTTTGTTCGAGGCAGGTTTCCTTTTATTTTGAAGTCGATGCGTTGTCTCGGCAGCACTCGACTGCAGGTGTGTCTTGAGTTTTATTACCAGTTGTTCCCATATCCTTAATCATCTGTCGATATTTATAATGTGTGTTGTTGGAGATTAATCGTAACCTGTGACTGTCAACAAATCTGTTCCGATCTTGGAAAAGGGGAAGTCGGCATGTATCATAAATATATATATATTTTTGGTTCGGAAAAAAAAAGAACTCAAAAGCTTTGTCATGCCCCTCTTCTTTTTTTCCCCATCAGTGTGTTAGTAGACTTGAAACTGAAGGTGTACATAAGAACGTGTAGCGGCTTGAATTCCTACTGCTGCTAACTTTATTTTTTATCAAATTCAGTCAAGTTCTTGGGTTATCAATTTGATGGTTTTGTTTTGCTTTTCTTTTTGTTTGTTTTGTGAATGTAGCCCCAAGTGGCAATATCTTTCCAAGCTAAAGTACTGAATGAGAACATTTTCTTAACAAAAAAAAGTTCATTTTGTTTTCCTAGCCGTTTCAAATGAATCAGGTTTCTAATAAATAAAGAAATTTTGTATTTTCAGCCTTTAATGTTGTTCTATTATTTCAGAACATACATTCTCCTGAGTCACCGAAGATGCATTTGTGAAAGGCCTGATATCAAAGTCTTGAGCAGTAGACAGAAATGGGTGAACAGGTTTAGTTTTTGCTGCCAATTTGCACTTATTTGCTGAATGTTGCGGCTGTAGCATATTGAAACGCTGATTACTCATCCCCGAGCTGTGCGCAGAAATGCCTGGAATAGTCCTCACATGTTTGTTACTATATTAATTTGTAGCTTTGAAATGAGGTTTGCACAACTTAAAAAACGCTCTGATTTGAAGGCTTCCATTCAAACGCATGCAGAAGCTACGTAGTATTTAATGGCAGGGCCGTTTCAAAGTATTTAGGGGGCCCCAAGCAAACAGGACATGCCATAAACACCTACATGACGCCTACATGAACCACATTATTCTAATCTTCAATCATCTTTTATAAAAATAATTATTTTTGTTGAACTTTTGTCTAGCTTAAGTCACATTTTTATTGAAAAACACTACTAACTAAACAACTAAAATGATCAAACAGTCAATCTTGGGGGCTCCTTTCAGCCTGGGGCCCCAGGCAATTGCCTGGTTTGACTGTCCTGTTGCGACGGCCCTGTTTAGTGGCTCCATATATACACAGTGGGTCAATATTCTTCTTGCGTCCCTCAGACAGACAGTTTGGTTTGGGCCAATCAATTGGAAGGTTTCTACTGATTCATATTGCACATGGATCCAGTAGCTTAGCTTCTCATTTCCTGGCAGAGATGGGGGCCATTACTCACTGTCACTCGGCATCATGGTCCCTAGAGACGTCCAGTGAAGACTTTTCCAGAGAGGAAATCAGTAATCATAGTAATGCCTTCCTCATGTGTAAGGGAACTTAAAACTGACAGTTCAGTTTTGACATTTGTACTTTTTCATCAAAGACCATGTGTGTAAGGTTAACACCTAAGTTTAACTTGGCAACAGCAATTGCCCAAAGAATATATGAAAAGACAATAACACACTTGAATAAAATGGAATCCTCTTTGATACACACTATTCAGTGAGTACAGTATTCACCAATATCATATTGACCACCCCCTGACCCCTTGCTTTAACGGTATCAAGTTCCAGTTAAGAGTTTGACCCAGAGAGGAAGATGGATATTCCCCCGTGACAGAAGAATCAAAGTAGCACAGGAGTGCAACAATGTCCGCCCGCCCTGGCTCCAGCCGCTTGCTTGCTTGCTTGCTTGTGGCATTGTCACATGGATCTGGAGTGACACGCCGAGACGGTCACTGACTCAGTGTGAACACGCTTTGCCCGCATGCTATTCTCCAAGGCACTCGCACGCACGCACACACACACGCACGCACGCACGCACACACACACTTTAACAGGGGGCTGATATAAGTGTTGCTGGCCAGAGACGGTAGTCAGAGGAGTGTGTTGGAAGAGTGACCACTATAAAGACTCTGGTTTCCTCTGAGGACAACCACTGGGGACCTCAACCACTGAAAGTGAGTCTATAGACTACTAATTTCAGTCATTTAGATAGAGAAGTTATAAGCTAGTTAAGGTATTTTTATTATTATTTATATATTTTTAAGGTATTTTTGGTTCTGGTTTCTATGGAATATATTATCCTGTACATCTATAGTTATGATGCCAGTCTGTATCATTGGTCTGTGACCAATTTCAATTTCAATTTCATTTTTTTTTTAAATTATTTATCTATTTTTTATATTTTAGATTATTTAAATATTAATTAGATATCAACTGAACTCATCCATAATTTAAAGCAGGATTATGCTGAAAAAAAACAGCAGCCAGTATGTATGTGTGTAATATACTGTACCTCCAACACGTGCAGAGCTGCAGTGTGTCTGTCACTGTTTTGGTTAACTCTTTTGCACAGTTACAGTATTTGCCACTAGGATGCAACCTGTCTGTTTTTAAACATCACAGGTTATTTATTGGCATGTCTGGAATTTAAAACATTACTAGTTCACCCCAACAGTTGGATAGTGATTAGTTAGTTACATCTTTCTCCGCTTACTAAATTCCCCCTGATTACATGCTGCCTGCTTCTCTTCACCTCAGATGAATTATCCTAATGATCCATCAGTGTTAGCCAATAGGCAGTTAGCATGAGCATAGTGGCCAGGTGTTGCTGATTAGCAGGTGGTTAGCAGTTGCTTTAAAAAGGGAGCATGTTCCCCTTGCCTGTCAGAGAGTGGTGGAGATTGGAGCCAGTGGAAGTTTGGAGTTTGTGAGTTAGTTGTGTTACTTGAACCTTGTTGTTTCTGTTGACCAGATGGCTGCACCACTAGTAACCCTCCTGCTCACGGCTCTGCCACTGATCCTTTGCCACCCAACCTCCTATGTTGACCTTGAAGGCCCAGGCAGTAAGTACTCTTCAGCTCTTTACCCATTACTTTATTAAGTCAATGTACTGTTGTAGCTGTGGGATTCTGACTGGTTTGTGTTCTGTAGATGCTACTTTACCTTTTTAAGTCAAATTTACCATTTCCACTGCTTCAATTAAGACCTCTGTTTTGGCTAAAAAAATATTTCCTTTTATGCCTTTAGGTAACAGGTCATCTATTCGCTTCTTGGCGATCGGGGACTGGGGTGGTCTGCCCTACCCTCCCTACCTCACCCCCATTGAGAAGGCTACTGCTGTTGAAATGGGGAAGATAGCGGAGCGCATGGGAGCTGACTTCATCCTGGCCCTGGGAGACAACTTTTACTACAAAGGGGTGACTGATGTCAATGACCCCAGATTTGAGGTTTGTACATGGGCTACTTTTGTGTTTTTTTTGTGCTTGTTTGTTTTAGAGCACTTAATGCAAACCTGTCTCCCCAAATTGTCCTTGTCCATTTCAAAGCCATAATCCAGCTTTTTGCATGTGGTTTACTCTTATCCAAGTCCAGAATTATCCAAAATCGCCTAATTGACTTTCTTTTTGCCCATTCAGGAGACCTTTGAGCGAGTGTATACTGCCAAGTCTCTGTATGTCCCATGGTACATAGTTGCTGGCAACCATGACCATGCGGGAAATGTCATGGCTCAAATTGAGTACTCAAAGAAGTCCCAGAGATGGTGAGTCTTTGTCTTTGACTTCCATTTGGCATCAAAGTCTTGTCTTTGACTTCCATTTTGTTTCCAAATGAGTGGGGAAAACTGACTTTTCTTTGAACTGCGCTCCTGTCACTCAATCCTCAGGCAATACCCATACTACTACTACGAGCTCAACTTCCGGATCCCCCAGACGGACAGCACTGTGACCATCCTCATGGTGGACACCATCCTGTTGTGCGGCAAGTCTGACGACTTTCTGAACCAGAAGCCCCGGGGGCCCCACAGTGCCCATGCCAACCGACAGCTCCTCTGGCTGCAGGAACGCATGGCCCGCTCCAAGGCTGACTTCCTCCTGGTGGCTGGCCACTACCCTGTGTGGTCCATCTCGGAGCACGGCCCCACTGACTGCCTGCTGAAGAGGCTGCGCCCCCTGCTGGTCAAGTACAAAGCTACAGCCTACCTCTGTGGCCATGACCACAACCTGCAGGTTGGTGTCCCTTTATTTCTCCCTTCAAAGGAACTGGCTCCTGTTTTCATTTAAAATGGTGCTTGAAGTTCTTGATGCAACAGTAAGGCTTTTTTTGACCCTAGTCTAATTACAAACTAGCGCACACTAAAAGGCATAGAAAACCTGCCACACCTCCTAAAGCTGGCATAGATGCAATATGTTGCCTGTTGGTCATTATAAATCACAAATGTGCTATGAGATTTCATTTTTGTGTTACAATCACTGAATATTACAGTGCCTATCCTTGATGCCAGAGAACATTTGCAATTGTTGCTTTAATTCTGAGTGCTAATCTGTGCTGTGGCATGTAATTTGTTTCCTGAGTGCTAATCTGTGGTGTGTAATTGTTTCCTGTGTAGTATCTGAAGGAGTCTGGAGTGGGTTATGTGGTCAGTGGAGCTGGGAACTTCATGGATCCTGACACACGCCACCGTAAGCACGTTCCTCGTGACTCCCTCAAGTTCTTCACTGGCAAGGCTTCCACCCTGGGGGGCTTTGCACACATCGAGATCAACAAGAAGAAAATGACCATCACCTTTATACAAGCGAGGGGCACGTCTTTGTACCAGGCTGTGCTTTCCAAACGGGATCTGAACTTTGACAGTATGCCTGATCTTGACTAGCAGCTATACACTTTTGGAAAAGGTCTTAATGTAATTATCAATTCTTAATTTGTAGAGAAAAAATCACTGGTTGAATGCCTAATCTTTTAAGAATATTTTATTTAGTAATTTGTAATAAATTTGATTTAATTTTTTTATAAATGTGTTTTAAGAGACTATTAAAATGTCTAAATTTAATCTTTTGTTTCTGGTGGTTTGTTCTGGCTCATGGTTCTCTTTGGCCACAAGATGGCAGTGGTTAAACGGTTTACCACGAGGGGACGTAGAAGATTTGGGAAGTTAGCCTAGACAGTCCTAATGCCTAGTTGCCAGCCTTTGGACTGCATTTTCCCCACTCTTCTAGCTAGGACTTCTGAGTGTGCCTAGTGCAGGCTGATTTGGGTGTGGGAGGCATGCTGATTGTGCTATTACCGGTACTCACATGGCTTACAGAGTATTAGAATGGATGAGTCTTCCGTCACCTCTCTGGCCTGGACTTGACACTTGCTTACTGAAGTATACGGTTGACCTCACTTGTACCGCTAGCTTTAGCTGTAGCATTACATTTCATCGGCTTTGGTACTCAGTCCAATACTATACATGTACTTAATGGGCTCCTTCCCTTGCAATTATAGAGGGCTTTTTAACCCATAGAATCCTACTTCAGGGTCATACCTTCAGTATGGGCCAGTTTCAAAGCTGGGCATCCTGTTTTAGGCTGTCTGGGCTAAATGGTCTCCTGTCTTGTCATGTGGACTTTGGGGCGGGCTGAGGCTACTGACTTAAGTATCGCCTGGCAGATGGCTCCAGTCCAATGCTCCAGTCACGCATTCATCCTGAGTGTGTATGCGCTTGCGCTGCTCCGGTCATTAGGCTAGACTCCTGTCTAGACGTAGTTCCGTCACAATTTGATGTGTCATCACATTTATTGCCATTTCTTGAAGCATTTGAGAGATTCACAAGCAGCCCCTCATTGTTCTGAGTACAAATTTGATTTTAAAACATTTAATGACTTTCAAAAATTGATCTTACCTGCACAGTGCAACTGGTTTATTTAGACCATTTTCTCTGTGCCCATCACAATCATTCTATTGGGTTCCACAATTTTTTTTTTTTTTTTTGTGCATTTAATGCAAACTGTCTCTCCCCAAATTGTCCTTGTGCATTTGAAAGGCATAATCCAGCCTTTGCATGTGCTTTACTCTTATCCAAGTCCAGGATTATCCAAAATCACCTCTGTGCTCGTCAGCAGCCTTTTGGGTTCAAGGGGAACCAAGTGACACCACCTTGGTGTTCAAGCCTGAAAGAATTTAGTGTGCTTTAATTTGGTTTTCAGTGTTTATTCAGTAGGCTTTTAAGTGCATTTTTCAGAACGCTCAACTATTGTAAATGCTGCCTATATTTACACTGCATACGTGTTTAGTAGAGTTTATGAAACATTTTTGCAAGTATAATTACTGTTGACTATCCCAAGATAGTACCTTATTTTGTCAAGTCTTTAGAATTTGTCATATTACTGGCCTCATGTCTGGGTTGATGTGGGCATTTTGCCAAACTCCAATCATGAGACTATTAAGACAAGGAGATATTTAGTATTCATTACCATCTATCAACAATGAATGCATGTTTTCTTCAGTGGTGTGTTTCTCAGTTGTCTGAATCTAAAAATGTTATATGCATATGATATGTTGAGTCTGCAAGAACAGACTTGTGACTTGTGCGGAATATTAGCAAACTGTAATCCAATAGAATAAATAGAACAGGAAGCTAATCTGTGATTCCCAAGTGACCCAGAGGAAAAGGGAATAAGATTGTCAGTGGTGGTTAAGTTGATTACTTAACTCCCCCTACATCATATCCTTGACTCGCTTTAGGTCAATCCTCTAAAGCTAAAAGTCAATTGTAGTTACAGAGTAAGACACTAATATTCACTTGTTAATAGGGAAAAACAAAATACATATTCCTCTGACGCATGTAATGCTGCAGAAGATGCTGGTTTGTTTTGATGTCTTATGAATGGGCTTATGAAACACCCATTACTCCATTGACTGTGTTTTCATTGTGGATTTGGCCTCCAGATTAAGAAGCAGACAGGTCTTTAGACCACTGTGGAGCATGTATCACCCACTCACATAAGTTATGATTGGGATGGAGAAGCATTAAGATAATCTGCATGCAGCATAATCCTCTCCTGCCTCGTAATCTCTTTGCATGCACACAAGAGGAATTTGAGCTACAAAGATGATCTGACCCTGGATCAAGGGATATAAAAGCCATAATGTAAAGCATTTAAGATCAGTCACATTACGTCTGTGGGTGTTTGTGTGAGAGGGAGAATACAGGTATTCTTATGTACTGTTTGCTTGCAAAGCATTTGGAAATGACTTGCTCTCTAAATTCCAGGATTTTCAAATGAGGTGTGACATCAGCACCCTAAACACCCAAAAGCCAGTGGTTGTGTAACAGCAGACTGAAATATCACCATTAATATGCTGGAATGTCAATCAAAAGAGAACACTCAGTATATTAAATCTAACAAACAACAAGCCTTCTGTAAATAAGCACATCATTCCTAAAATAATATACCTAAACTTATCTGAAGGAACATTACGGAGAGTTGATGTAATGTTTACTATCAAACAGTTTTTTGATGGCCAATTTGCAACCCCAGCAGTGTACCTAAACCCCATGTCACCCTTGGTAAGTCCATTAACTCAAGCCTACAACAACTCCTCCGCTTAGGATAATCAGTCGCTATACCTAAAATAGCCCCAATGTCAGATTGTGCTTCTTACACCAGATGACGCTGGGAACCAGAATCAGAACACAAAGAAAGGATTATTCTTTTTATTTACACTCACACCGTAGGCTCCACGGGCAAGGACAGTGTCAAAGACAGAGCAAGGGCAGTTGTGTGAAGATGTCCTCTTCCTTACTCAGCAACCAAGCCCTTCCTTTTCAAACCAGCTCATGCTGTTCTCTCTTGTCCAGTAGAAAAGGAATGTTTAATGTAACACATTAGAACTTTACATAACTGCCAAAATCCTCAGCAAAGCCAGGCAGAAAACAAACTGCTTTTACTTAAGGATAATTCTTTTACGACATACTTTCATATATTACTTTAAAAAAAAAAAGACAACTTGGTCCTCCTGATGCAACGTGTTGAAACTGAACAGATGACAAGACGTTCTTGCCATGTCGGTTCAGGTCACATGCCACGTTTGGCCGTTCATCAGGATATGGCTAAGGACAGGTATTTCCAAGCAGGCAGTCCTCTTACTAGTCTTTTAATAGACAGTAGAACTTACTTTCATGATACATATTGAGTACTCTTGAGTTTGTATTGATATGTTCTGGTCCATGTCCTTCAAATAAAGTGTTCCAGTGGTTAAAATGAGAGATATGTTTGTATATGGAACAAAGACTCCAAGAAAACTACACAAGTTCAAGGCAAGACATCTTCAACATTAGGGGAAAGATAGATCTTCCAGCAAATTCCAAAAAGTATGTTGAGAAATCATCATAGGTGTCCCAGGATAAATACTCGTGTGCAATAAATCCACAATCCACCATCACCAATCCACATGAACGGTTGAATATCCAGTGTGCCAGTATGCATTTGTCAGGGGTAGGCGTAGGCTGGCTCTCTCGGGCTAAAAGCATCTCCAGGAAGTGAGTGCGACTGGGGAAGCGATGGACTGTTGGTGTGAGAGGAGTAAGGTGGGAAAAAGTGGGAGATGTACGGGACGACTGCTAGCAGCGGGCTGGCCTGGGGGCTTTGGTCCATAGACATGGGAATGACCACATCATCCGTGTCCCACACATGGAAAGCATTGGGGTGGGAGTGAGTGAGGATGGGGGGCATGTGAGCAGGACTGCCACTGGGGTCCTCAGCTCCCTTGGGGTCCTCTTCAATGGGACCCAGGAGACAGTCTGTGGAGAGAGAGAGAGAGAGAGAGAGAGAGAGAGAGAGAGAGGCAGATAGAGAGAGGGTGAGGGAGGAGAGAAAAGGATAAGTTCTTGTGCTGAAAGAACAGGCCACATACTGTGGAGCTCTCTAACACATTTTCCCAGATAAGCTATAAAACTGTTTGTTAACTGATATTTCAAATACTGACCAAGTAATGACCATTCAAAATAGTACAGTTAAACTATATTTGACAATTTCAACAAGCATCTCTTCTAGAATATCTTACCTAGGATGTCCAGGGTCAGGTCCTTGATCAGATGGCCAACGATGGCATAAGCAACGGCAATGACCACCAGAGCAGCCATCGCCAAATACAAAACTGCTTTAGGGAGTTGAATGATGTCTCTCGGGGGAGGCTTGTACTCCTTATACACCGGTGCTTCATAGCTACCATACTGGTAAGAATGTACTCCGTCATAAGTGAAGTTGAAACTACCAATTACAGCAGGGTCCATTGCTGCATTAATGTAGAAAACACAGACAAAATAGAAAATATGTGGGCTTGAGAAATCCAAAGTTTCCAATAATCCACAGGTTAGTTGTATGGTTGCTTCTTCATGCTGCCTCCTTCCTCACAGTGACAGCCTTTAATACAAAGAGATGAATGAATTATATTTGGATATTTTAAATAATATTAAAATGACTATTACAATAATTTGATTTCAATATTTTATGCTTTGCTTGGATTGCATTTTTACACTGACTAAAATCTGTAGCCAAGGCAATAAAAAATATCTGTGACCATCTGTTATAAGGAATGAACATGTTAAAAAGTAGACCAAGAGAAATATATCCTACCTGTATGTTAAATGCACTTCTTGTTAAGACTTAATTTTCAGCACATGTGCATTTCTTTGGCAGGCATGGTGTGCAGGCTGACACTCGGTCGTTCTCTTGTGGTGGAGGACACACTTGCGTTGGCAGGGATTTCAGCACAGTAATCGTCATTATCCTCAGCACAGGGATTGGTTGGATGTTAAAGCATCGTTCTGGTCCAACCTGATTTAGACGACTCATTGCAAGTCATAAGCTAGTCATTGCATTTGCAGGGCCTAGCAGCCATCGTGAAGTTAAACTATCCTTAAATTAATGTAAAATAATAGACTGGCTTTACATGTAGCCTTGATTAATTAGCCTAGTTTAATTAACGGACATTCAGCCCTTCAACAGGAGACAGTTGCCCTGAGATTAAAAATGAAGACACAAATGACTTAGTTTGATTGATTCTTACATAATGTATAAACAATAAATCACATCAGCTTTAGAGCTCATAATCCTCTGCCACGCACTAGCCCTAAACATGCAGACACCTGGCGTCAGCAGAGCAAAGGGGCCTTTTACTCAAATGCATGTTGGATTCTTCTCCTTGAGGTTAGACCAGACCAGCCAGTGGAATAAATAAAATAAAACCTTACACTATTGTTCTTATGATCAACCCAATCAAGATATCTAGTAGCTTTATCCAAACCTACCAAGTCCATTAGTTTATAAAAAAAAATGTATCAGCATAGCCACTGACTGCCAAATCGACGGATAGGCTACTTTGTTTTCGCCATAGGATACTGAGGGCTACTTTGTTGCAAGCTGGACTTGTTCCTCGTGCACCTATGACATGGTCATGCGCAGTAATCAGTTATCGAATATTTCGTTGACCGTTTTGCACTTGGTAAGTAGATAACTTTACTAATTTGAGTTCATGATAGCTACCTGAACAGCATTAAAGCCATTGAACTCGAGTTAGAAATATAAAAGTACTGAGAAGATGTTTCAAGCGTTTTTGTTTGTTTCTTTATTTTTTAATTATGATAATGTTTAACAAAAGGCCCACACATTAGCTCCTTTCAGCTATGCCATAAAGCTATGCTAACAATCCTAAAATCCTTATTATTAGTAGCTAACTATCCTCGCTGTTTTACTAGCACATATCATTATATTTTTTAATCTTCTTAATCATTTCAAGCAATGTTTTATTGGCTTTTAATTTAGGTTAGGCTTTTAGCCTGACATTAAATGTCTGTTGTTAGCTAGTAGCACTGTTTGCAATAAGCTAGGGCCACTTATCTGAACCCAGTAAAGATAACACGGGGGTTGAATGGTAGCCTTCAGTAGGAAGACGTGATGTGGTTGGTTTGAATGCTATGTTAATTATTGCCTGGAATCACACTTCTGAATTCTTATACTTTGCTGTTAGGGAAACCAAATGGACGACTTTTTCTTCGAAAACCTGCCTCCAACCTTACAGTCATCCCCCAAGTCCAGATGTCATAACCAAGGACAGCTGGAGGTAAGCCTCTCTGGCATTCCTAGTGTCACTAGACAAGCGGGCAGGAGGTGTGTAGATTCACTCTGGAGTTTCATTTTCTGTATATGAGCTGTACTAGCTCAGGGTAAATATCCTACTGGAGCCCACACTCACTCATGCCTGTTATGTGTGGGAATGTTACTCTTATAAGTATTCACTGTATCCTGACCAAGAGATATACTGGTCTAACCAATAATTGTCTTTCTCTATCTACACTTGTAGGAAGTGGATGAGGGTTTAGATGTGGACCATGAAACCACAGCTGAGACGTCTGCATTGGGTGCCAGTCTGGATGAATGCCCTGACCAAAAGATAAGGTGTGACAATGAGGAGTACAGTATATACCTACAGGCATTTTATTAATGTACATAATGTATTCTGCTAGGGTAATAAGCAGGTGGTAAGTTAAAATATGCAAGTAGGCCTACACTAACCTTCCAAACATCCATTGCAGAAAATCTTTAAAACAGCTCTGGCGTTTCCCTAAAGTGAGCTAAGTTAGCAACTATGCTTTGGGAAACGGACACCAGTGTAGTTGTTGGATTGTTTGATGATAGTAATAGGCCTAGATGTTTGATAGCAATGCAGTGAACAATGCCAGCTAGTTTCTTATGTATACAATATTTGATGATTGTATTGAAGGAGAATGTTGATTTTTGTTGATGTCATTGGCAGCACGAGGATAGATGAGCTGGAGAAGAGGGTCCAGGGTGTGTTGGGACAGATTAATGAAAACCGCTCCAGTGACCAAGAGATGATGACTAACTTCGAGGAGAAGCTTACAAACAAGGTACCCATGATCTGTGGCTGTTTCATGTGTCAGATAGGTTTAATGTCAGAGAATGAAGGCCGAATTGATTAAAAGAGCCGGTCCTTAGAAGTCTCTAAATGAAGAGTTGAGATGCAAAAGCCTCTAAAAGCCATTTGCAATTAATTTACAAAAGACACTTTATAGAATTTTGATAAACTCTATTGTCATTCCAACTTAAATTGAATTGTACTTTCCTGTACTTGTTAAAAGTATTTAAATTGCAGTTTGACTGTGATTAACTGGAAAAAAATTAATAAAACATCTAATTTTTTGAATATTTTGGAAAATGGATTTGCATCTGAACTCCTCAAAAACGTCTCTGGGGGGTGTTGCTGGTCCTTTGCATTAACCTTTGTTGTTGTGACGTCCCAGGTGGGCGTGGTCTGCCAGCACATGAAAGACCACATGTTCAGTGTGTACGAGGAGAACAGCCAGGCCATGGAGGCCCGACTCTCAGAACTCTCCCAGGTGCTGCAGAACTGCACTCGGCTGCTAGCAGAACTGCAAGGAGTCAGCCAAGATCTGGCAGCCCTCAACACAGGCTTACGTCAGGCAGAGGACTGAGGCAGAGGACAGGACAGAGCCCACTGCTGGGCTGAAGACATGTATTTGACCTGAGAGCACCTGGCGTCAGACGGTACATAATGATATCACAGTCATTTTGGCTTTGGAGTATGTGGTCATACAATGCTGTGTTGGACCTGCTGTATTGGTCAGGTTTGGAGAATAAACTGGTGTTGTGTAAATATTAAACTCCCATGGTATTCTTCACCCGACATTCCCCCATGCAAACAGAATAGGTTATGAAATCTGAGCATTTAATTCTGTGATTGTTTAGGTATTTTCGTCTTGCAGTGAACAGACAATTGCGCTTAATTTTTTCTTCCACATCCATTTCACTCTGCATTCTCTGTGATTGAGTCAAGCATTACCAAAGAGTGTTGAAGCGGACAATATGAAAGATCTTTGATATTGCTATAATGCCTCTGAACAACAAAAGTCCAGTTCTAACAGAAATTTGGGAATTAGTTTATTAACAGAAAAATAAATAACTCTGACCTTAAAGCTTGAAAACAGTAACTCATACCGTTAGTTCTAAAACCACGATGCACTTAACAGTGACAGTATGTTTATCACATAATATATTTTCTTTCACGGTTCAAAATAACATTTTCTTTCATGATACAGAATTAAAACAACAGTTCTCTCCCCTTGATTTCAAAAAAAGGAAGTGAAGAAAACAGCCATACATACATGGTATCAATCCAGTTCTTAGTTTTTTTCTCTTGACACCAGAATACAGTTTCATTAACTCCCACTTTTAACTCCTAACAGTGCTATTGAAGACTACCAGCTTGCTTCTTTACACTAAGAGACAGTTCTGCATATGTAAACTCCGACTATTATAACTACAGACACAAAAAAATAAACTATTACAGTAATTACATTTGACTCAACTTGAGGTATACATCTCAAAACTTGGACCCAGTTTAGTTAGAAGCTCTTCATTAGGAGCCATTTAATGTGAAATGCACAACATACAAAGGCACTTCAGAGAATTGGAGTTTGTTGTGAATTCTGTGGTAACTTGTGAGTGAGAGGTAACATCTATTATCTTCCTTTAGATTCAGTTGTTCACAGTGAATGACTGTAGTCCTGTAATGGCCCTTCCCAGAATTAAGGCATGGATATCATGGGTTCCTAAAGAGAACAGACACACGTGACACACGTGATTAAAAGGGTGCAATTATCTGACAGTGACACTAAAGAAGACACACTTGACCATGCACGGTTATCTGAGGACAACAGCGATACAGTACTGTGACTAGCCCTATGCTGCCCCCTGTTGGTGGGTTGCATAGAAATAGAGAAACATTAGAAACACTTGTGATGATGGGTTGGGCTGTATTTAAAGCTCAGTAAAGGCAAATAGGAAATATATTGGCACTAAGCTGAAATACAAGAATGGATTCATGCCAAGAGCACACCTGTTACTGAGTGCACATCAAGTCAGGTGTTTAATCTAGTTTCACTGTCTAATATTTCTGAGTAGTTGATTCTGATCATTTCTGAGTAGATTTCTTACCCTCGTATGTGTTGACAGCTTCCAGATTCATGACGTGGCGGATGATGTGGTATTCGTCAGCGATACCGTTGCCGCCCAACATATCTCTGGCTTGGCGGGCAATGTCCAGTGCTTTGCCACAACTGTTCCTCTTCAGCATGGAGATCATCTCTGGTGCTGCTCTGTAATCCACAAAAAAAGGAGAGTCTCGGTTACGCCTCAAAGCCTTATGACACAAATGAGTCTCGTTTATGCCTCGTAGACTTATGACACTTAGAACGTGCATTGTTTTTATATATGTGCACGCCGCGTCGTTCATGATCCCTTACTAAACAGTTCAGTCCCACCATGAATTAAACAAATGGCTGTATAACTTAAGCCCTTACTTCTTGTCATCTATGAGGCGGCCCAGTGTGAGACAGGACTGCAAGCCGATGGTGATTTCTGTCAACATGTCCGCCATCTTCTTCTGCATCAGCTGGTTCCGGGCCAGAGGCACTCCAAACTGGATTCTGTTAGCATGAAGAATGTAACACATCCCATGATGTTAAAAACAAATATTGGTTAACATTGGGTGCACCTTGCCACCCAATATTAATTTACATTAGTAGTTAAATTATTCAATTTAATGATATTTCAATGGTCCCATTGTGTACTCCTCCACAAGAATGTGTGTAAGTGAGAGAGAGCAGACAGCAGTCCTTACCTGTCTAAGGTGTACTGGCGGGCAGCATGGAAACAGAATTCTGCAGCTCCCAGAGCTCCCCAGGCAATACCATAGCGGGCGTTATTCAGGCAGCCAAATGGACCCTTAGGAGAGTAATTGTACATAGAGTCACTATTTTATTTCTTATTTCTTATTTTACTTTTTTTATTACTATTCATTTCTTACTATCATATCTTATAATGGCAAAATATTCAAATATTTATTTTGAAATTCCATATCGCTTCTGTTTGTGTTTATGTCAGTGTCTTCAATAATGCATTTTGAGGAGGGACAGAGGATCACTGCATAGCTGAGCATAGATACTCACTCCCAGGCCGGAGACATTGGGCAGCAGGTTCTCCTCAGGCACCTCCACCTCGTCCATGAGGATCATGCCTGTGGCGGATGCCCGCAGTGAAAACTTGCCCTCGATCTTAGGCGTGGCCAAGCCCTTCATTCCACGCTCCAGGATGAAGCCTCGGACCTTCCCGTCCTCACACCTGGCCCACACCACACAGATATCGGCCACCGGGGAGTTGGTGATCCTGGGTTGAGAGAGACCGCATCATGTTCACATGAGTAACAGACATGCAGCAGTGTCTTTTGGGAATTTACATTTCAATGGTAACTTTACTTGCATACAACAACTGAATTAAATGGGTATTCATTTGAAATTGTTTATTATGTGCCTTTTAATTCACATAAAAAGATGTTGTCACATTTGATGTTGATTAAAGGGGCACTATGCACATTTTTAGCTTAACTAACCTTAATGTAGCATTTTAAGATTCATTGTAGTGGTTGTATAGCAATTGTATACGTCCATTGGTACAGTATCTGTATAAAATCTATAGCGCCTCCGTGCTGAAAAAGCAAATATTTAAGTTTGAACCACCAGCCCGTGGTCAAATGTCATTACGCTGTGGGGGGAGGTCTTATAGAGAAAAATGCGAGCTCAAACCTAGCACAAGCTGAGTAAACTTTTTTCCCTCTACCAAGCAACTAATGCTTTTGGAAAAAGACTAGGGAAACCTGTACAGAAACAAAAATGTGAGCACAGACTTTGCGCAAAGTGAGAACACAAAGAAATATCCAACCCTGCATAATAGTGCTTCATTAAAACTGAATGGCATGTTCAGGGCTCCATTTTTCAAACAGTTCCAAGCCACAGGCTTCCATTCCAAGACAGGTCTGTCAGGTTCCTGTTGACTACATGTACACACAGTGTCCTTTCCAGTTTCCTAACCATAAACCTTGTGACTAGTAGCCTCACTCCCCTCACAGCTCAGGCACATGGCAAAATGCACGGGTGGCAGACGCATAAGGCGGGTGTGCGGTTGCAGTAGCTATATATGGGGGGCACTGTGTGCTGTGAACCTGAGATGGCATGTCTTACATAAGTAGTCAGTCCTATAGCTAACCTTGACGCTGACTGTCTAGTTACACAAATATTGTGCAATGTTCAGACGCACATATCCAGTGACCTCTTCAGAAATGACAGTGTCATCCTAAAGACACTTTGACTTTGTTTACTTCATTCAGGATGGACATATGAGTTCAAACTAGTGACTCATTTACGGTGGAGTAACCATTTGACTTTTTGATCTGTCTGAGTTTTTTAGGGGTTACAAACCTTTTCGTTACAAATGTGTGCAGTTTTACAAAGCTAAGCTCTCTGTAAAGGTCGCTATACAGTAGATCCGCAACTGCGATTTGACACGTTGAATCTTTAGCGACGACTTGAAACTGCTTGCAACGACATACAGTACAAGAACATGCATTGCCACAACTCCTGTCTAAATTCTGAACTGGCTTTTAAGACAGTTCTGTGCATTGACAGCAGGCCTCACCATGTCTTGGCTCCGCTGATGGTGAAGGTGCCACTGGAGGGGTTGTACTTGGCCCTGGTCTCCATGCTGCTGGGGTCACTGCCATGGTTGGGCTCTGTCAAGCCAAAGCAGCCCAGGATCTCTCCTCGAGCTGTGCAAACAAGACCCAACACATCATGGTCACAGCGTTTTAGAGGACAACAATTATTCTAACTCATCAACCTTATAAAAGCTAATGGCCTTATGTGTAATTGTCTGTTACAGGTATAGACATTCTTATGTTTGAACATAATTTACAATTTAAAGTATTTATTTAGTGTCCTGAAAAAACTGGGTATCAATTCCAAAATATCTAGATGAAAATTCGATTCAATTTAATTTGTGGAGCGCCAAATCCAAAAACATTGAATGTGGTTCATTTGAATGTGCAGTGCTTACCAAGTCGTGGCAGGTACTTCTCTTTCTGTGCTTCTGTGCCATAGGCATTGATGGGATGCATGACCAGAGATGACTGGACGCTCATGACAGAGCGGTAGCCACTGTCTACACGCTCCACTTCCCGAGCAATCAGACCGTACGCCACATAGCTAGTCCCAGCACAGCCATAGCCTAAAACCAACAGTGGAAAAAGATAATGGACTCAATGTTTCTGGTCGGCCAAATGTACAGTCTATGCCAAGAGTGGCCCAACAAGGCCTGCAAGGCATGATCATTGCACGACAACACAAAAAAAAATTGGTCACAATGTATCCAAAGCATTCTACAGTAAATGCATTCAAAGGTTATGAAGTATTCATAATTTCTTATGTAATGACTGACATCAGCTTATTAAAAAATAGTCATCATAATACAGTTATGAAGTGTTATGATGCCGAGTCTGGTGTATCAAAATGTATTGTAACACTTGAACACCTAACTCTTCAGTAAGTGTGTAATAAAGTTTTATATACAGATGTAGATAAAGGGTTTAACAACAATAGTCTTTGCAATGTTCTATATGATATATTCATAAATTTCTCAAATTATCAGGAGAACTTTAGTATTTTGTTCCTATGGAGAAAGGTGGTACCATTGATTGTCAAAAATGTAATTTTACCTTTAATAGTTGGTCCAAGGACACCAAGCTCTCCCATTTCACTGACAATCTCTCTGTGGAAGTCTGTACAGTACACACACAAACACAAACATCAAAGGTTACTGGAATATGGGCCACAGGTTTATGACGACCATAGATTACGGTTTATGTTAAGGGTTATGGTAAAGGAGGCCAAGTGGTTGGTAGTATTTTATACAACCATGAGCAAAGTCTTACGTTCATGTCTGTTGGCCATGAGAATGCGGGGCATGAGTTTGTCCTGGCAGTAGTCACGGAACGAGTCTCGGATCATCACCTCCTCCTCTGTAAGCTGGCCCTCCAGGTCTAGAGCATCCCTCCAGTTAAACTGCACCTTGGCTGGAGTCAACAGTCACACACAATCAGTATAAAAACACAAAAGGATAGAACATTGTTCATATCCAAACACAATGCTTTAAATACTGTAGAGTTGAGGTTGTTTTGGAATTGTGACTTACGGGTCTTTTTGGGTTTCTGAATCTTGATAGACTCTACAAAAAAAAATGGAAAGTAAGGAATTATTGTTTAATGCTACATGATGTAAAGTACAAGTAAGATGTCCAACAGTGGCATGCATGTGTGATTGATGGGTATGTGATGCACTATGATTGACATATACCCTCTTGGGCAGCAGCTGCTGTTCCCTGGGCCCTGGAGGCAGTGGCCGCAGCACATCTCTGGGAACCAACCAGAAGCCTGGAGGCAGCTGATCTTAAAGCCATGGTGCAGGGGGTCTGAACAAGCATGGGAATGAGAACACAGTGTGAATTGACACTTTATGAAATTCACGAACGCACTTATGAGATACATCCCTTTTCCTTATTCATTGATATCATTCTGTGTCCTTTATTAACATTTTAAACAGTTTGGTTCAAGCTGACACAGCAGGAATGGCCTATGACATAACGTCAGGCTGACAAAAACTCTCTAGCCTATGAAACATGAAAGTCACGTTTGTCGACATATTATTTCAAAATAGTCCCTACATCTCGTAACAAATTCCAGGTACAGTGACCACTTTCACAAATAGTCATATCAGCACATTTTGTGCCCGCCTGTGTAGTCTGGATAAGACCTCAAGCGCTTTATAAAAACCCAAGCTACTTTACGGAATCCAATATTTTGCAATCTTTTCTTGAAATTACATGGTTCACATGAATCATTATTCATTCATTTCCTTACCAGAATCTCAGGGATATGTCTTCGTCTGTGTATGCTATTATGATTTTTCACAACCGCTCGGCTTTATAGTCTACCCTTGAGCGCTCGAAAGTTTTGTAACTGTAGTGAGGTCATCATTTTCGTAATGGGCACGGCGCACTGCCATCTTGGATGTGGCATGTTTGGATAGAGCGTAATCAAGACAATGCGTTATAAAATCTGGACTCAGTGTCTAACATAGACATAAAATTGTTGATAAAAAACATCCTCTCTAACAATTTCTCTTTTAAAAGTTATTTCATTGTACTTTTGCATGACACAATCAAAATGGCTGCAACACTTCCAGTCTTTTTTTTGCGTAGTGGGAGGAGCTGAAATTATTTGACACAGTTGGATGCGCGGTGGGTGTGTGCTTTACGACCATGCGACGGGTACAGTGAGGAGCATGTGAGATCAAACGTGGCAGCAGAGGAATGAAGATATGCGACATTAGGTGCTGGTAGACTGCGTAATAAGCAGCAGGGGTGCCACAGTTTTTATTGCCATTTCCCACCCCCAGTGCTATTGAGGCTAGTTTTCATTTTGTTTGTAACAACAAATTGATTTTCAAACACCCACACCTTTAACCACCTAGGCCTACACCTTGCTGCCATAGTACAAAGAACAACTCAAATCAAGACTTCAGACAACTTACAACAACTAATTTAGCTACCACAAAATAATTCATTAAGTTGTGACATAACATTATAAAGAACTGCACATCAAATGCACCGATTGTAATCAATATGAAATTGTCATCTGAGCATTTAAATACATGTACTCCTGGAAAACATGTTATACAAATATCACACCCTAGAGTCACATGGGACATCAATGCTGTTATGTGCCACTGTACCCGACCTTTTTACAGGTTGTGTGACTGAGCTTGTCAGGACAAAGTGACACTTTAACATTGTGAAGTGCGAGGGCCTCTTGCAAGCCCACACGTGTGACAAAACTGGTGGCTATAACTGTAATACTATTTTAGCCCATGAGCTTGTCAGGGCGAACTGACTGTTGTTGTCTTCAGCAAGCATCAAATGAAATGATGGGGCAAAATGTGGTGAGCATTGAGGAAATGACAACGACACATAATTGTGAATTGGTATTTTTCAGCAACCATTAGAGGATGTTTACCACATTTGTCAAAAGCAAATTCTATATTGTTTTAAATATTGATTATTAACATATCAGAATAAAATTGTTATCTTTGAACTTGGAAAAAAACACTGTAGCTCTACTTGTATTAACCCTGATCTCCAAAAATACTGGATACATTCTTCACTAGATTTTGGTCATGTCTCTTGACACCCACAACAATCATAGCTTAGTTATTAATGTATCCCTCACACAGACCAGTCTGTCCAATACAGCCTTATAGACTCAATAGACTGGTTTACTTTATTGATCCTAAGAGGAAATGTGTTGCTGTGTTGCGGCAGCACTTTATTGATCACAGAACACACATAACTTAGACAGAGATAATTCTCCCTCTTGAGCTGTAGGGGGAGCCATTGTATCCTGATGCAGCGGAGGGCAGGTATGACCTCACGGCACTTTTCATCACTCAGGCTGTCTTATCACTAGTTTTTAGGCAAGAGTTTGTGCAGTAATGTGATTTTGTAGGGCCATATGCTTCTATAGCTGCAGCTCAGTAGAGTAGAATAGGTAGAAAAGTTCATCCATTTCAGTAATTCAATGTAAACAGTGAAACTCATACACTTCATGAGGCTATTAGCCTATTATTTCATTATACACAAAGTGAAATATTTCAAACCATTTTTTGACCAATTAGCATCTTAGAAAATTGGAAAATTGCATAAGACACTTTAGTAGTTTTGGCATGTGAGCAGGTTCCAAGTTCTGCTGGATGCTTGAAATCAGCACCTTAAGAAAGCTTGTCTGTAGAAGGAACATGATATACTCTAAAACTTAGAGGAAGGCTTAAATGAAAACGAACCTGTCTGATAAATGGTCAGAAGTCTTTTTTTTCCGATTAAGACATTTAATGTGGACATTTAGGCCCCAGAGTATGGAGAAAGGGTGGGGAGACACAGAATCCGAGTTGCTTGAGGTCCATGAGGTTTTCACATCAGTGGTTAATTAGGGAACCATGTCATGTGCTGGCTCAAAGTGCTTTATTAAATACATAGTCAACATAGCAATCAAACAGGAAATAGTCGAACACTTAATACTTCCTTCTGCTGACAAACTTTATTGAGCCATTGATTTCATTCATCCAGCAGGACTTGGCCTGCCCATACTTCCTGTCGCTTCATGAAATTTCGCGATCAAGTTAGTATGGCCAAGGAGGCAATTTTCTCAACTCTTGAGCCTGGAAAAATTAGGAGGACCTAATGAAAAACAAGTAGGCTGAAGGACGCAAGCTTATAATCACTGTCCAACTCTGTCTCATAACATTGACAGAAGTTTGATTGCAATGGATACACGTTTAAATTAATCCTGCCTGTCATTCCGGGCAATGCTAGCTTTGCCAGACCACAGTTCATTTCTGAACGTGGTCGCGCACGCCAGGCTAGGACTTGGCATCTGCGATTCTGCTCACACTTAAAGTACCAATAATAAGTTATATTGAATTGGGGTTTTCATGTAAGCCGTAATGAAGACTGTCAAGATATTAAGAACTCTTTCCAGACAGTGCATAATTCAGTAAAAAATGACTCCTTTATTATCATTCTGCTGTTGGTGACCTAATCATACCTCTGGGAAAGTGTGTATTTCTCCTTGAACCCAAGTAAAAGACATTTTTGTGGGTTCCTTTAGAGCTTTTTCAGCTGCGACATTAGTCAAAATGGGTACCCTTTTTATGAGATGAATCTGATTTTCTGAGATTTTTCTTTTTAAATCGAAATGAATGAACTCATTCAAACATCATACAACATTCAAATGTATTGAGATGCACCGGTATATCAGATCTTGCATATGCTTATGTGAAGTGTCCCCCCTGTACACTTAGGAGTTGATGCCATACTCTTTTTTCCTCATCACAGCTATTTTATTGGTGGAAAAAGAGACACAGGGCGGCTGATGAGAAGGGATTGGATTAGAGAGGGATGAGAGGGCGGGCCCTATTATTAGCATGGGACCTGAGCCCCTAACATCTTCAGAAAAGCACAATGATCAAGCTGTTGCCAGTCATGGACAATGACCAAACCCCATACACAAGACAATCAGCAGACAGTAAAGTATGTTTAGTGGCAGACATCCATACCATAATCCTCTCTATCATGTTCAGCAGGCAGACTAAGGAGCTTGCTTATCCTAGCCCCCAGCCATGGTGTGTATTGTAGCAGATAGCAACTGGCAACGTCCTGGCACTGGTCACTTTTTGTACCGCTTCCATTGTATATCTACAGTCTGAAACTGGTAATCATCTCATAGTTTTAGAGGTTACCTTTCTCAAAGAAGTCTCCAGTCCTAAAAACAGACTTCTTGTTCATTCAGTTTTTTAAAAAAATTTATTGGCATAACTGTGCTTGAGACTGCTACCCTATCAGGGTCCTAAGAAAATAGCATGTGCAACAAACTGACTGGTAAAACATGCAACATCTGGCTGTCTGTAGCTAACGACTGTTCTCTGTTGAAAGCCACTTCCACTTCCAATCTTATTTAAGCTCTAAGCTCTATAAATTCCCATCATCGTGTGTCTGTAGCTCTTCACCTCCTCTTCTTCTTTCTTCCATGCATAGAAAAAAAGTGTACAGCTTATAGTTTTGGCCTTCCTAGTTCACTTTACACCTTTGTTTCTTGGCTACATTAGAAAAGCAATCAGATGTGATTCTATCAATAGCCCTACTGTTTGAAGTCAGTGAGTGAGTTTTACTTGTCAGTTCAATATTCAGTCTATATTGTATCAATTTTTTTTAGACTACAGACAGCACTTATAGTGAGCTCCAATAGCAGCTAGATCAGTGGTTCTCAAAGTGTGGTCCGGGGACCACTGGTGATCCGAGAGCAAGCTCAAGTGGTCCGCAAGGGGATTTCCAAAAAATATGTGAATTTAGTCCGTTTCTCACAAAAATGATTTGAAAGCCAAAGAGGAGTGGTTCAATGACTACTATAAAGCAGGCCAAGCTATTTGAATTTGAACTGCCCACAAATGCCAATTTAGAAATGCCTATTGATTTGGTCAAAGATTAAGGGGTAGCAGCATACAACTTGGTGAGGGGGTGCGAGGGTAGGTGGTCCCTGAAAAATATTTTTCGAGCAAAGTGGTCCTTGGTCTGAAAATGTTTGAGAAACACTGAGCTAGATTGATTCACACCAGATTTGTACTTCAAGGTGGTGGTAGCGTACCAAAAACACCACACAAGCACTTGTCTCCTCTCCATCTCTGGCATATTCCTCCACAACACATCAGTCATCTGAACATTTTTTAAAGTTGGGAGAATTTTGAGTTGAAGAGAAGTCAGAAGTGTGGCTATGTGAGTTGTATGTGTGCCCGTCTGCTAGCACATAAGCAATACAGTTTTGCATAAGGGTTCATATCAGGGATATGATGTTTTACATGAGATGATTCTGTACCTCTTCCCTGATGGAAGAGTGTAAACAAGCGGTGTGTTGGGTGAGAGTTGTCAGAGATTATATTACTAGCCTTCCTCGCAATGCTGGTGTTATACTGTGATGCTATGGTTGGCAGATTGCAGCCTATGATTTAGAGGCTCTGTGCACTTACTTAGTACTGCGTACTACTTTCTCCAGCTAAAAAAGAAAATGTTAAAAGACTTTCATTTCGATATTGGAAATTGCCTCTGTGCAACTGTCCATATCACTGTAAAGAAGAGGACAATAGCGATTGTAAAAAGGCTGTAACTAGGTTACCCCTGTAAACAAAAGAAGCACAATGTTATACTCCAAGCTGTGCCTGTGTTTCATAAAAATCATAAAGAATACGCTGCGTCTCATCCACACGCCAGGGACCAGATTTCAGAGCGTTGCGCTCTAAAATGATGAAGTTGTAGTAACTTCATGTTCGAACCCTATTGTATGCATTGGTCACATTCCTTCGATCTAACGGGATCCGGTCCCGCCCAGACCTCCTCGTCCCCCAACTTCATATATGATAGGCTAGCAGGTCTGTCTTTCATGCGCACCTCAAATGCTATTGGTGAGCTGCGCTCGATGGAAAGCGCATCGGGCACTCCAGCACAACATCGCTTGCGGGTTCTGGCAAACATCATCGTAGGTCTATGCTTGCATCAAGTACCCAGTCTTCTGAGATTTCACCCTCAAACTGGTTTGTCAGAAAAATCGAACCTTCCAACATGGAAATGGATGAAAAAAATGGGGATTCCAAATACGGTAGGTGATCGTGCTTTTCCGCGGTTTGCTTTTCCCCCTTTTTCCTTGCACAAGTCTTAGGAATGACAGTAAAATGGAAACAATGACTAATGCAAGCTAATAAAATGGGTGTGGACAGCATGTAGCCAGCATCATCATCATATAGTAGGCAAGAGTGTAGGCTACTGCTTTTTAGTATCAAGACTTTCCACAATCATAACGATTCTTCGAAAATACGTTGATACTGATTTAAAATGACTGCGCTGGCGACGTTTTGTTGCACATCCTTCGAATGGGTGTAGCCTTCCTGGAAAGGAAGATGTGGTAGCCTACATAAGAAGAGCGTTTTGCTTAATGTTAATGCAGAACATCATTCATGATTTCAAGAATTAATAACTAATATAAGATTTAAGTTTTGAAAGGCTTAGAGCTGTTTGGCATGATTGTAGGTTATGTGGACCTGTGGTTTAAATGTGACATCATTCATTCATTGACTTTCCTATGTGCGATTCACTAGTTGACTTTAGTTGGGTATTTGGCAGAGCATTGGCTATAGCGCACTAAACACATTTTCTCTCATTCACACACACACACACACACACACACACACACACACACACACACACACACATACACATCTCTCTCTCTCTCTCTCTCTCTCTCTCTCTCTCTCACTCTCACACACACACACACACACACACACACACACACACACACACACACACACACACACACACACACACACACACACACACATAAATATTTGTCTGTCTTTCTTTAATCTCTACCCGCAAGCTGGCCGCTGTAAATTTGCATGGTTTTGTAGGTGTTGTCTCAGTGTTGATATCTTGATTTTTGCCTCATAGTGTACAGTATGACCATGTATTGACATGTTCTGTTTAGTTTTCAAAAGCATATCTGTCCTGACTTGTCTGCATGTTCTGTTGGTTCATTTATGTATTTAAAAATATAGGCTAATGCTGAGTTCAGTCTGAAGTTTAAAACATTTCATTGGTAACGTTACTAACGTTAGTCTGCAACTCATGATATGTACCACTGTTAGATCAGACTACTTTTCCTTTGACTTGTGCTATTCAACTCAATAATGAATAATTATCTCTTTTTCATTGAGTCATCATCTGACTCCTTTCCGACTAAACTTTCTTGTGATCTGATGTGAAATCTCCTCTAAGTCATAAGATTCTCCAGTGTTGACTAATCTTACCTGTTGCCTCTTCGATGCTTGCCCTGCCTAGCTGTGATCAGCTAACTGCGTTTTCCAAAACACAGGCAGCTAACCATTTACCTTAGTTGGTTGTTGGCAATGGAAAATTGCATTTAGTTAGCACCTTTGGTTTTGTGAAACACACCTGCTGGAAGGTTAAACTTGGCCTGCATCAGCTGTCCTTACTGTATATGTTTAAACTACTTGAGACGGTCTAGCTATTGGACTCTTGGGTGCCAGTAGAGTTGGGGTGGCCAAACTACGGCCCGGGGGCCATTTGTGGCCCTCAGCTCTCTTTCATGCGGCCCGCCATGAATTAAAAAAATGAAATTTAATGTGGCTCATTATTGAATTTTGCTTATACTATAGTAGCCTATGTGCATTGTGTATCACAGTTTCAGTACTGGTGTGATGTTTGCCAATAGTATCATTAAAGAGTGTAACATTATTCGATAGCCTGGGTTTTCTGATCTAAAATGCAGTTGCTTTCAATTAAAACTGGTTAAAAACTGTGCGTTCAATTTTACGTTGGCCCTTGGCCGCTTAGATTTTTCAGTATGTCGCCCGCAAGCAGAAAAGTTTGTCCATCCCTGCACTACTTGAGACAGTCTAGCTATTGGACCTTTGGGTGCTCGTGGGCAGTTAGTCCTGGCATGACTCAGTGCGATCAGAGGACCAGACGGGCAGCAGCCTGTCAACAGTGCGTTGCTCACTGTCAGTGATGTGGGTTGCTCGGGGAGACAGAGCTAATGTCCAGTCTCATTGTCTGAGCTGACCACTCAGCCCGCTACAAACAGGCCATTGTGACTCGGCATCAGGCTATGGCACTTGTAGGCGAGACTTTATCAGATCTGACCAGCCGCTCACTCAAGTAAATACTGGAGGTAGGTGTGTATAAGCATCCAGTCTTGAGGTCTCCGTCTTTCTCCCAAATGGAAAAGCAATGGCATATGGAATACTTGAGAAATGATTGTGTATGGGGGGTGTGGTGCATCTGGCTAAAGCACTCATCACAGACAGGCCCAAGAGCCCAAGTATGCATCTGGCCTGGAATTATTACATGATCCCACCCTGTCTCTCTCCCCACTTCTTCCACTGCACTGTCTTATTGTATTCACAATAAAGACAAGAAAATACTGCAAAATATGCCTTAAAAATATCTTTTTTTAAAAATCACTTGTTTTAGTCTAATATTATTTGCTGTACAGGGAAAACATGTTTTTATAGCTGGCTGATCGGAATACCAAATCAACACAATTTTGTTTCTAATGTGATGAGTTTATAAATTGTGGTTGGTGCTACTTCAATCCGATGACCAATGAATACAAAAGGGTTTGAACATGAAGTTACTTGCCTACAACTTCAACATTTTTGTCTCAATGCAGTCCGGTGTGTGAAGGCTAAAGGGTTGTTGAGCTACACGAGGGTGTGACAGATGTGTCGATATTGGGACTTGGCGATGATGATTGCGGATGTTGTGTGTGCAAAGTGGAAGTGGAAGTAAAAGTAAAGCAGAAAGACCACCAGGATTCTCCATCTGAAAGTGGGTCATTAGGGGTCTACCCCGCAGAGAGATGCTGAGCTGTTGTTTTGACTCTCTGTAGCTAGTCCCACGTGAACCATCCCCAGATGCACCTTCTTATTCGCTGATCTTCGGAGTAGAACTACAAGTATAGGGCAGAGAACGGTAGACGGGTCAGAGAGTACGGAAGTGTGGTGGTAGTCGAGACAAGACAAAGGCAGGAAATGGATCAAATATAAGTGCTGGTGTTGAAGACGGACTAAACAAAGATAAAGATATGGCCTCCGGAAAGAAAGGTACAGCCAGCTCTATTTATTTATAGATGCTATGAATTATTCTCTCATGAGTGATTATATTCAAAACAATTTTTTTAATTTTTATATTGTAGTTGACTACAGTGACAGTGTCAGACCCTGGTAAACCTGTACAATTTGTACAACTGAAGGAAAAAATAACTGTGGGAAAAAATAAATGGTGTAAACAAACATTTATGTTTGTTCCTCTTTTTCACGTTGGCTTTTCTGCCGTAAGTCGCCATGTGGCTGGTGATAAATGATGTAATTTTGCACCTTTCCTGAGTGTCTAGCTACTCTCAGGCAACACAGTTTTGAGATGTTGACGCAGGAAATGAAGGGTGGTGTAGGCCATTTTCCTTTTTTTTCAGTGTTTTCAAATTTGCGTTCTATTTAAAATTAACTGCTACTCTTAAATATTAACTTGCCAGTTAACAGCATACAGTAGACTCATCACACTGATGGTTTCTATGAGAGTGCTTTCTGACCTAGGGGCTGAATAGAGCTGGGTGAATGTTAAATATGCTTAGGCTGTGGACGGAGACTGGTTGTCAGGGAGCAATATTGCTGGTTGCTAGGCATGTCGGTCTTGGCAGGAGGAACCCAATGCTATGCCAGAGAATCTCAGTATGGGAAAACATGGACACCCTGTTCATATGGTCACAAACAAACACACCCACCCACACACACAGGAAAAGGCCGTGTAAACAACACTTGCTATTTAATTGTCTTTTCATAGGTGATCCTCGGAAGTTTGACCCCACTTTCAAAGGTCCCATCCATAACAGGTGACAAAGATGCTTTTCTCTATCATTTGTGATATCAATTTATTCTTCATTACTGCGTTCTGTAAATGTAACAAAAATGGTCTTCTTTGATAGGGGTTGCACAGACATCTTGTGTTGCATTCTCTTCATCTTGGCCATTGTGGGCTACTTCGGCGTGGGAATTCTGGGTAAGGGCTTTTATATGTATACATGTAAATGAGGAAGGAAATAGTGGCCAACCTAGACAAAAGGGCATGACAAAATTTATGTGGTTCTCTCACAAAATGCTCTGTACTGTACTATGAAGGGCAGGATGTAACAATGTCCTCTTTCTCTGTCTCTCTCCGTCTCCTGGTAGCCTGGTCAAGGGGTGACCCTCGTAAAGTCATCTACCCCACTGACAGCAGGGGACAGTTCTGTGGGCAGGCAGGGACGGAACAAGAGTAAGTCCACTACAATCACATGTACCCTTTATGTCTATGCATCTTCATGTCGCTACTACACTACTACAGGATTCTCTTGGATTTCTAAACCTGGCTAGTTATGGCATATACCTGTTATTTATGTCTCTACTTATAGAGCAAATGTTTGTGTTCTATGCTCTGGTTTCTTTCTTTCTGTATTTTTTGAGAGATTAAAGTTGAGCCTTTATTTATGTGTGTGTTACCTCTGCAGGATGAAACCTTTACTGTTTTACTTCAACATCCTGAAATGTGCCAGCCCACTGACTCTGCTGGAGTTCCAGTGCCCCACCCCACAGGTCGGCTCTTGACACACACACACACACACACACACACACACACACACACACACACACACACACACACACACACACACACACATCCCTTGTGTCTTTGCCTCACATTCACCCCAATGCACAAAGAGAGATTCCACTGGGAATAGAACCACTTTGTTTGCCCATCTAAATTCATGTAGCTCTGTTGACGTTGCTTTGAATTGAGTTAGTGTCTCAAAAAAGGGTACAGTTATGTTTGTTTGTAGGCCCATGAATTGGTAAACAACCGTTTATTATAAACACACAATTTGCTTCTTGGAAAATGTCCTTTTTTATATACAGAACTGGTATAGTGTTCACACGTCTATACAGTACTGTGTATTGACACTGAATGTGTTTTTTGCCCAATTGTCTCTGGACAGATTTGTGTGGACACTTGTCCGGACAAATTCATGAAGCTGGCCATTGCCCATAAATCACCAATTAAACAAGACATGGAATATTACAAGAAGTTCTGCAAGCCAGATCCAAACATTGATAACATGGTTGGTATTTTAAAATAATATTTTCCGTATTGTATGGCACATTTTTATTAAGGTCATTTTTGAGGACAGAATCTACATTAACCCACTACAAATAATCCTTCTTGTTTTTTAGAGTGTCACAGAGATCCTTCGGGATCGACTCTGTCCTGGGATGATCTTTCCGAGCAAAAACTGTAAGCATTTTCCTGGAAACAGCCTATGTGTTCATTTAGTATAAATAATGTACTTCTTATGGTCTATTTGTTCTATTTCAATTGCAAGCATGGTAGATGTGTAACAGATTAGTGTGAATTGAAATTCTGTGAGTAACAATTTGTTTGGCACGCCTAGACTCCCGCCGATGCTTGCCAAACCTGGGGACGAAGTTTGGAGGTGTTGTGGTTATTGGTGAGAACACAACGAGCTACATCGATGAGAATGATGTGACCCACAACGCCAGTGACCTCTTGGATGCTGCAAAGTAAGTGTTACTCGGTTGCAAGTTGTGACTCTGCTGGCTACAGCAGCACCACTGGGGCATAAATAACCCTAACCCTAACCCTAACCCCCCCCCCCCCCCAGGACCCATGTCTGACATGCAGTCATTTCCTGGGTGCGCTGAAACTACTGTAGCTGTCTGACTCATTTCCTGTCTCATGTCAGAAAGAAAATACGCATCTCCCACACAGTATCTGTTATACACACACACACACACACACACACACACACACACACACACACACACACACACACATACTTGTATGTTTTTGTATGAATACATGGTTGTCCAAGTCTTATAGTTTGTGTGCACACTGGCTATGTGTCATGCCAAATCCAGAAGAGATGTCAACATGCATTTACTGGTTTGTTTACATGTAAAAAGCAGACAAATAAGTTTAGTGAATTATTTGCTGTTTGTTTTAAAACCAATTTTTTTTGCAGGAAGTCAAACATTGCAGTGGAAGCTCGACAGGTGTTCATGAGGATCTTTGAAGACTACACTCAGTCCTGGCACTGGATCTTGATGTAAGATTGTTTCTCTTTATTCTTCTCTATGCATATGTAGCCGGTGGCGGTCCGCACCGCACACGGGTCTCGAACCCGCCACCCCGCAAGCTACAAACTCCCGGCGTGGGAGTGGAACGCTCTAACCAACTGAGCTAAAAGCCCGAGCTTCTAACTCAGCGTGTTAGAAGCGCCCATGGAATTGGGTGATGAGGATTTACACACTACCACCGAGCTAGCCGCGCTAGCTGGCCTCCGTTACACTCACCCCTTGGTCACACGGGCGATAATATTACTGGTGTTGGGAGACTAGTTCCCATTCATTTTCAATGACGGTAGGCAACAGCGATTAACGGCGAGCAACTGAGCAACAGATCGCCTGGTGGGCGGGGAAAAAATAGAAATGCAGGCTATTTTCTGCAAAAGTTGGGCGATTTAACCAGGCGATTTGTCATAAACGCCAATCAGAGTGAAGCCATGCGTGACGGCATACTTTCAAAAAGAATTTTGATCTGACACCTGTCATGGCGGAGCTAACTCAAAAATCGCATTTATCTGTTGACAACCTAACAAGTTAAGGACTTATGACTTGATATTTTGTAAAACGAGGCGGCAAATGAGGTAAGATAAAACTGAAAACATGGGTTTTGTAACACAAAAATACATCTGTGGCGATATACGTTGTCGTTACCACACGCATATTTTAGCAACGAACGGTAGCAACTAACTTCATACGAGTCACGCCTCCTTGGCAACTGAGTTGCTTGTTCAAATTGCCCAGTTGCCTTCCCGTGTGACCACAGGGTCACCCTCCAAATCCTCACTCCCATCCGGGTCATGGCACCAATGTACCCGGTGGCGGTCCGCACCGCACACAGGTCTCGAACCCGCCACCCCGCAAGCTACAAACTCCCGGCGTGGGAGTGGAACGCCTTAACCAACTGAGCTAAAAGCCCGAGCTTCTAACTCAGCGTGTTAGAAGCGCCCATGGAATTGGGTGATGAGGATTTACACACTACCACCGAGCTAGCCGCGCTAGCTGGCTTCCGTTACACATACCATAAACAAAAACTCTTAGAATAGCTATTAGCACATTATTATTTTTCCACTATTAGTGTCCAGTATAATTTAACATAAGGTGGAGTGTGATATGTAAACTAATGGTGACTTGTTTCCCTTGCAGTGGTCTGGTCATCGCCATGGTGGTCAGTCTGATCTTCATCGTCTTGTTGCGTTTCCTGGCGGGCATCATGGTGTGGGTCATGATGATTATGGTCATCCTCGTCATTTTGTACGGTAAATTAGCCTCACATCAAACATAAACAGATAACATAATTAACCCTCAGTAAAATGCAGTGTGTTATCACACAAGATTAATCTTGGTTGCAAAAGCCACAAATTGCACAGCTTGTGTTCCCCACAGTAGATATCTGTGTCGAAGCCCATCGATTGAGGGGCTTTGACTGTGTCAGTTTGTTCTGTATCATTTCCTATATTCATTTCCTTTCTCATCTATTTGTACACATAAGAGAGACGCATGAAACATTCTACCGTCTGCATACAGGATTTCCTGATTTTCAGACCTAAAAATATGACCCTCGTAAATCGTGAAGATTAATTAAACAGAGGGGAAGGCAGGTTAAACTGTATTTTGTGTTTAGGCTTATATCTATAGGTAATGGGTCAGTAGGGTGAAGTATGGTGATCTGGGACATTTTTTTGCGATTTTGCTGTTCTCGCAGTGGGCTGTATATTTTCCTGCTTTTTTGCCCTTGGCCAATCACATCCCTGATAGAAAATGAAGAGAATGTAATATACAAGCATCAAACATGAACTTCCAATATTCCTCACAGGGATTGTCCATTGCTACCTGGAATATGCTGCTCTCAGCGGAGTTCCTGGTGCGGACATAACCATCCGAGACCTTGGCCTGCAGACGGACTTCTCTGTGTATCTGCAGATTCGGCAGACCTGGCTAGCATTCAGTGAGTGTTTTAGCAGACTCAGTTCTCAGATAGGCATCAACAGCATTGCTCTGAGTACTTTGTCTGAGCTCTAGTTCTTGACATTTCATTCGATAAACACACTATATGCTTTTTGGGAAACTTTTGCATTTTGTTTGGTTTTGTTGCTTCTTTCTCTCTTATCCTTTTTTATTTTGCTTCTTAATTGACAATTGACATTTTGTCTTTTTCCCCTTCTCTCTCTCAGTGATCATCCTGGCCATTGTGGAGCTGGTGATCATCATCCTCCTCATCTTCCTCCGGAAGAGAATCCTAATCGCCATCGCTCTCATCAAAGAAGCTAGCAGGTGCGTGCCCCGTGCCAAACGGCATGGAAACCACCTTTTTATTCTTTCGGGTGTATTTCATTCTCACAGACAGCTTATTTCTCACAGTCTCAGGGTTACTCATTACCTTCTGACCTCCTTCCTCCAGGGCTGTTGGTCATGTGATGTCCTCACTGGTCTACCCTCTGTTAACCTTCTTCCTGTTGTCTCTGGTCATCGCCTACTGGGCCGTCACAGCTGTGTATCCTTTTTATGATCTCACTCACTCACTCTCTCACACTCACTCACAGTCACTCACTCACAGTCACTCAGTCACTCACTCACAGTCACTCACACACTCACTCATTCTCTCTCACACACACATACAGTCACTCACTCACACACTCAGTCCCACCTAGACCTTTGGGCCTGGGCAGAAGGGGCTTTCCCATTCTCTCACTCATTTGTATTCCATCAAGGAAGAAGGAAATAAAAAAGTGTATAATTAATTGTACTTAGGTTCTGTTTACACAAGATCACTTTCGGTAGAGCTCCTTGACGGCCCTCTAGCTTTCTGTCCACCTCCAATGAAGCCGTGTATAAGGTGTTCAACACCAGTGAATGCTCACACTCTTTGGAGAGTTGTGACCCAAAGGTAAGCCAATCACAAAAGTCTGTTTAAACCGCCTACAAATTATTGAACCGTTAGTACCCTTAGAAGTAAAAAGAAACCAAAAGCACCATCCCACCCCATTCTTCCCTTTTTGCTTTGACCTTTTTTAAGAGAATTGTAAGAGAAGAGTGATGTCATTACCGTGTTGAATGCCATATTCAATTTAATTCAATTCAATTTAATTTGTAGAGCGCCAAATACAGGACATTTTCCTCACAGCGCTACAGTATTCAGACAGTATGAGGAGCATATCTGTCACATAGCTGTAGAACACAAGCCCTTCTTTTAATTGTGAAAATCTGAAGCAGTCTTTCACTATTTCCTCAAAAAGGACTTTTTACATATTGGCAGCATATCTTAGTTTAAAGGGCCAACACATCTGGATACAGTTTTTTCTTTTTTTTCTTTTTTCAAGACAAACTAAAAGTAGGTCACATGTTCGTTCTGCGGAACATATGTGGTTTACAGGCCTGGACAGGCACTAGCTAGTCATGTAGGATACATCCCTCTGGATTAGAAACTCTTCCTACAGTTCTAACACTGATCCCTGGGCTCTGGTAGTTATCCATCTGCATGTTAAAACCTCCTTGTTCTACGCCATCATGATAAACTGAGAGACATGTCATAGCAGATCTAATGGACAGGCTGAGTGGACTGATCCTGAAACTCTTTAAAGGGGTCTGCACACCAGCTCTGCCAAAGTACAGAGCACTCCGATTCCAACATTCTATTCCATTGTTTTCAATACAACCCTGCACACCAGCACCAAACTGTTGATTACGATTGAAGTCTATTTTGTCAGAGCCATTCATAGAGATTCATTGATGATTCTACCGGCTACTGCACAATGTTTGTTGCTCGTAGTGCGCTGCTAGTGTGCAGGGACACACGGAATTGTCGAAATCGAAAGCGCTCCGCAATGCTGTCAGCATCAGTGTGCAAAGGCCTTAAAAATGTAGGTCAAGTATCTGAGGTCTGGTTAACAGTTAGGTGTCTTGCTTGGTTCAAGTCCTCTTAGAGCTTCTCTCCCCTCAATCTCTCCAGACGTTCAGCAAATCCAACGTCTCGGACGAGTGCCCGGACGCCGAGTGTCAGTTTGCCTTCTATGGCGGAGAGACCCTCTACCACAAGTATCTGATCGTCTTCCAGTTCTACAACCTCTTCCTCTTCTTCTGGTGTGCCAACTTTGTGACGGCTCTGGGGCAGGTCACCCTAGCGGGGGCTTTCGCCTCCTACTACTGGGCCTTTAAGAAGCCTGAGGACATCCCCGCCTTCCCCATCTGTGCCTCACTGGGAAGGGCTCTCAGGTACTAATGTGTGTGTGTGTGTGTGTGTGTGTGTGTGTGTGTGTGTGTGTGTGCACGTGCGCGTGCGTGTGTGTGTGTGTGTGTGTGTGTGTGTGTGTGTGTGTGTGTATGTTGCTATAGGGCACATGAGCAGTAACCTAAATCATCACATCAGAGAAAGAAACACATACAGTATGTGTCATAATTAAGCTGCGTTATGTGATCTACTCTCACCCCTCCAAGTCTCAGATGTGATGGTCCTTTTTTAGAACAGGAGACCAAGTCAGACAACGGTGAGAGAAATCAGGAACAGAGTTTATTAGTGATGGCGAGACAGTTCACTTCACATAAAATTCCACCAACAACTCTAACTAGAAATAGCTTGACTATAAGTACAGTTTCAGGTTGAGGGAAGATGTTGTTGGACATCCCAGCTGACCTGGACTGCACACAGTCAGATCGTGATTTGTGTATGTAGAAAGAAAACGCAAGACCAAAATAACCTAAGAGCATAACATTGCCTTATTTCTAATGATGGGAACATCATGAATAGAATGAAATAAAATAATATTACGATATCACAGTCATGGAAAAACAGAGACAGACTTGGTTCAAACTTAGACAAACTACACATGGCTATGAAAATAATAATAAATAAATAGTAATACATTCTTATTCCAGTTCCTTCAGAAGAAACAGTAAACCATTGGGAAACCATGCCTGCCAGTCTCACAGTAGACATGTTACTAGTAGCATGTTACTCAGGTTGTCATGGCAGATGGCTGTGTTGCTGCCTAGGGCGTAGACAATTCTTTTGTCTGAGTAATTGTTAGAGAAATGAGGTTTGGCCACGCAGGGAAAACACAAACATCAATAAAACATGAGCAGAGCTCATATTCAGTCTAAATGACTGAAAGATGATGAATAATTCACACTGTGGTCAGCACCAGTCTTGTGCTTCTAAAGGGTGTGGTCAGAAGATAACTGACTTGAGATCTGATGCTGATGACCCTCCCCCATCACCCCTCTTCCCACACAGGTACCACACGGGATCTCTGGCGTTTGGCGCACTCATCCTCTCCATCGTCCAGGTCATCAGGGTCGTCCTGGAGTATCTGGACCAAAAGTTGAAAGGTCAGGAAGCTATGGATGAAAGATTGATTGAAAGATGTGCTGTTGTACAGGGGTTAAAGTGGGGGGAACGTGGGAGAATGCAGTTCCGGCACCTCTGATAAATGAAGAACATCATGAAATGAAAAATGCATTTTTCTTTTTTTGTTTGTGCCAACACAAAATTTTAGTTCCCCTCCTGCCAAATCCCACTTTAACCACTCTACCAAAAATATATAGTACTATGTATTAAAAGTATACTGTTTATACTTCAGTGAATATAGTATACTGTTAATTGCACTAGATGGAAAGGTAAATAAGGAATGTTTCATAAATGACTTTTTACACATGCTTTTTTTCACACCGTCTCCCATAGGAGCTCAGAATAAGGTGGCCAAGTTCTTCCTGAGGTGTCTGAAGTGCTGTTTCTGGTGCCTGGAGAAATGCATCAAGTTCCTCAACAGGAATGCCTACATCATGGTAAGTGGATCGTCTTTTGACTGTGAAGCCAAGTTTGGAGGACAGACACTTAGACAGACAGACAGATGGACGCAGTGAGCTGAATTCTTGCTGAGTCCTCACGTCACCTCAATGCAGGTGCTGCTAGCTACAGGGGCTATAACAGTCACATCAGCAACACCCAGGCTAAAGGCTTGACCAGGATGAAACCCTTTGCTGTTAAAGAAGCTGTGTGTAAGAAATATATTCCAAATAATCATTACACGGCCCTGATATGTCACCAGACATGAAGGAATCATGTTCATTTTAAACACTAATATCACTGACAGTTGTAGTTCAGCCAGAATATTTGCATTTGAAAAGCTAAGTTGCAGCCCACAAGTAGTGTTTATGTTGTCATTTCAAGTGCTATTTGTGTTGTTGTCATTGTCAAGGCCTCATTATGCTTCCGAAAAATATCATGACAAGGTCAGAAATAAAACAAAGATATGTATAGGAGATGCTTTTGAAAGATGGAGATGGCTGAAAGCAACAAAATATTTTGAACATGATTGTAGTGCCAATATTTGCCACAATCCTACACACAGCTCCTTTAAAAGAGTCTACATCTGTAGTAAGTGTAAGTGGAGGTCAAGTCGCTTGGCTAGCTGGCGGCAGTACAGTAGGCTACGTGTTAATCATCACATCTCTTAGTCCTTGAAGAATGCTTCTAACTGCTGAGTTGGAAGTGTGGGGTTTTAGGTCAGTGGTTAGAGCGTTCGACTCCCATGTCGTGGGTTAGTTGTACTTGACGGAGTGGTAAGTTCGAGACCCGAGTGCGGTGAGAACGGCTCCGGCCACAAATGCAGAAGTGCTGTGTGTGCTTTATCAAAATTCATGGCTGTTTGTTGTGCATTTATATTTTATCGTCTGATCCTCCTACCTTTACATGCCTTAAAAATTGAACTATTGTTGTGCTGTCCTCAGATTACATGCCCTGCTGTGGTCCTGTGGCCCTTTCAGTTGCACAAGCACATGAATAAAGTCTTTGACATTATGCTTTTTTTTATCTCCACTAGGTGGCGATATATGGCAAAAACTTCTGCACGGCAGCAAAAGATGCATTTTTCCTTCTGATGAGGAACATTGTCAGGTACAGTAACTAGCGGATTTCCTGTCAAATTGAATGATCATGCCGGCTAATTGAGCTAAATCTTTAATAGGAAATGTGCTCATCTGCCTTTTACTGTCATTCTTACAGGGTAGCAGTGCTGGATAAGGTTACAGATTTCCTCCTATTTTTGGGCAAGCTGCTCGTTGTTGGAATTGTAGGTAAGTGGCACAGGCATTTAATGGCCAATTACAGCCCTAATCCAGATAGAGTAATCTGCGTGCTGCTTGCTTAATCTGTGTCAGATGAGGCCCAGTTATTTAAGGCAATATTTCTCTCACTGGTGTCCAGGTATCTGTTCCTTCTTCTTCTTCTCTGGGAGGATCAAGGGCATTGAGGAGACGGCGCCCATACTCAATTATTATTGGGTACCAATACTGGTAAGGCATCACTCACTCCAACACACTCCAACTCAGTCATTCACTTAATTTGTCTTAACTGCAATTAAGTCTAACTGGCTTGAATTCCCACAATGAAAACCACACATTTCATATGTGCAATCTAATTTTAGTTTTTTTTCAAGACAATATCAAATTATCATATTGTGTTACTGTACTTTTAATGTTTTGAAATTATGTTTTTCATTGTAGACCATCGTTTTCGGCTCCTATCTGATCGCCCATGGCTTCTTCAGTGTGTACGCCATGTGTGTGGACACCCTGTTCCTCTGCTTCTGTAAGTCAGCCTCCTTTACTCTTCTGCTTGGGGTTGAGGGTCCTTTTAGGAAATACATGAGTCAGTATTGTATGGTTAGAATACTTAATGACTAAGCCAAAGTTAATCGTTTGCTATAACAAAAGATCTGTTCTCTTGGTAATGATACCGTACGCTTTACTCAAAAGAGAAGCAAGTTGCTTGACTCTAATGGCCGATGCATAGTCAACACAAGGAATGCAAACGCAAAAACGCCATGATGCGTAGCTTGTGTCATAAAGTGTGTAGTGAAAATATTCCTGACGCGATGCAAGGACGCGCCTGATAACATGGGAGTCAATGAAGCAGCATGCGCTTGCTTGTGCCATTATGTGCAGGCACGCATAGCTTGCGACCCTAGCGATTGTTGCGTTCCTTGCGTTGACTATGAATGGGCCCTAATGCACTGCACTGCTTAGTCTATCCTTTAACCCATTGCGGTGTCTTTAATGCTTGACAACGTCTGGCACTCCTGTGTTTCTGACTCGGCTTTCTCTCTCTCTCCCTTTCCTTTTCCTTCATTTCTTTACCTCCTTCCTTTTTATTTCTCCCTCCCTTCTTTCTTTACTAACCCCATTCCTGACTTGCATGCGTGTCTGCGCACCTTCTTCCGCTGTGGTGATGGGTGGGGAAACAAAACGATGATCAGGTGAGGACTTGGAGCGCAATGACGGCTCCTCGGAGAGGCCGTTTTTCATGTCGAAAGAACTCCACGAGATTCTGTCCAAGAGCATGCCAGACGAGCCTGACGACGGCTCGGCGGCGGCGGCGGCCCCGGTGTCGCCGGACGAGGAGACCCCTCTGCAGGCGCAGGTGCAGGAGGACGGGGAGATCCAGCTGAAGCAGGAAGCCGTCTTGCGGACGGAGAACGAGGTGGAGGAGGAGCAGCAGCCTCTCACACAGGAGCAAGTTGCTACGCCGACCACGGAGGCTGACAATCAGCAGCAGGAGGACAAGACGCCGCCGCCACAGACACCTCAGGAGCCGCAGACGCAGACACAAACCACCGAGCTGAACAGCGTTCCTCTCCAGAACGGCTTCCTGGACATGAACCATGAGGAGAAGAAGGAGACGGAGGAGGTGGCGCCCCAGCCTGCAGCCGCAGCATCAGCACCGGAGGAGGAGGGAGAGGGGGAGCAGGCCGAGGAGGAGAAGCCCAAGGAGAACGGACCTCAAGAAACTGACCTTACACCTCAGGAATGAATACCCAATTGGCCCAAGAGCCACTAAGAGCCCCCTAAAGGGACATCATGACACGATCAGGCGTAGGGGTGGGAATTGATAGGAGTTTATCAATATCGATGCCATTTGCTGATTCCTTTTATCCGTCCAATTCTTGGTCAATTCTCTTATCAATTCTGTACTTTTAACCTATATACTGTAGACTGATACTGAGGCAACCATAGCAGCTTGTTAGAATGAAGAAAGCCATGTAGAACTGCGTTATCTATTTCAAGTTTGCATTCAGAAAGACCCATTAACCATGGTCTGAAAAACATGCAGGCATTGATAAGAGGAAGTGATCATGTCAAGGGAATTTGATTCTAGTGAATTGAAGCATTATTTTGATTCTTGATTCCCAGTTCTTGATTCCCACCCCTAGTCAGGCGCATTGAGTATTGTCTGGAGTGCCTGTCTGTTTAAATTCAATGGCTTGCTGTGGAATGCTGTTTGTGTAGGCCGATATGTATGAGCCAAATGTAAAAAAAAAGATGTCCAGCTATCAACACGTGTTGTATGGATATTAAGGTGAGAGCAACAAAAGCTTGTCATTCTAAGTAGCTGTAGGAGCAAAGTAATGTTCTCTAGTCTTGTCTATTGACTGGAAACTGTGGAATTTCGCTTGTTCCTATGTTAAGTACACTATTAGTATATGAAAGTGCAGCTGGGGTAACACAATCTCTCGACACTAAACTGTGGCATTTTACAAAGAGCAGTGACATTGTGCGCTTTTTTTGAATCAAAAGAACAGCCCTAAAACGACATACTATAAGGTATAGTAAAATTATGGAAAATGTGTTTTGTTTTGTTTGTTAGAATTTTGTGAGTGTGTGTGTGTGTGTGCTGTGTGCTGTGTGCTCCTGCAACTGTGAGAGTGTTTGTAAAAGGATGTACATTTTTACTTCTGGTGCTGCATCTGTGCCTATTCAATGTCAACTTTGAATTGATGTCTTAATCGTGGTCCAGAGTGCACTACTAACTTATGATGCGTTTACAAAAGGTCCAAAAAAAGGGAAAAAATAACCAAGTACTCCTTTGTTTACACTAAAACCAGCCAATGCCGAACGGTGAGGTGGTCCTTTCATATGAAATGGTGGTACCACCTGACACTGTTTGGCACCTTTTAATCGAGAGTGCGGTGGGATCCGGTTAAATACCGCCTGACACTTAAAAATACTACTGATTTGTTTATATAAATGTTTGAATTAATTATTGTGCTGATTCGTTGCTCCAGTCAAATGAAGGTCTGAAGAAATCACCACCACCTATTTGCCTTGGAATGATACCGTAGATGGCACTGACCTCTGGAATTGGACACTTTTGTCTGCCTTTAGCTGTCTCTTTCTACCTCTTGTCTTTTTTGCTCTTTGCTGCATGTTGTGAACATGGTCTATTTGTGCTTTATTAAAATGCATCTTTCTTCTACAATAACACACCTTCTCTGGCTGTCCTTGGAACACACACTCATCTCCTCTCTGCTCTACAAGCTTCGTTTTATAGACGTGAAAATTCACATTATGATTTCATGTCAGATCTGTATTATGCTGTATTATACAGCAAAACTCTGCAATAGCTTTCATTAGATGTACCATCAAAGGTAAGGTTTGTGTATACGCCTTATATTTTGGAGTGTGTGTGTGTGTGTGTGTGTGTGTGTGTGTGTGCGCGCGCACTACTGGTGTTACAAGTGTTATTACAGTGCATGCAAAGCGATGCACTGTACTGTTCTCCGTTGGCTTCTTCTTCTTTTTATTACAGTGCATGCAAAGCGATGCACTGTCTTGTTATCCGTTGGCTTCTTCTTCTTATTCTTATTACAGTGCATGCAAAGCGATGCACTGTACTGTTCTCCGTTGGCTTCTTCTTCTTTTTATTATTATTACAGTGCATGCATAGCGATGCACTGTCTTGTTATCCGTTGGCTTCTTCTTCTTATTCTTATTCTTATTATTCTTCTATGCACGCTTTTTCTCAATAACCGTTTCACCTAGAAACTTCATTCAAACTTCATCTTGTAGGTCTCAATTTCTATTGTTATGCTAAGACTTTTCTCTTTTCTACTATTTTTACTTTTTCCACTATCTGCGATAAACGAGCGAAAAAAGAGCTTTTTTTCAGAAATGATGGAATTTTGATAGTTCCATAACAGAATTCTACTTCCTACTGTTGCTTCCCTTAACTACTGTAAACATTCTATTGTTGCTTTCTTGACTACTGTAAACATTCCAGAGAACTTTCAGCAGACTAGTGGAACTTCTAGGATTCTATTTCCACGAACATTCTGTTATCTGCTGTATTAACCTTTCCAGTTCATTTCTATTAAACTAATGGGCTATTTAAGGTTTTTTCACTTCCATTTGCTGAGGCAAAGGGCTCGCGAAGCGAGCCTCTTTGCCTTTTCCCTCTTCTACTGTCTTTTTCTTTTCAATTCTCTGTATCATCTATTCAACTTTTAACAACTTTTTCATCTTTGCCATTTTTTTCTTTGATTCTCTGTATTATCTGTTCAACTTTTTGGCAACTATTTACGTCTTCACCTTTTTGTCTTCAATTCTCTGTATTATCTAATCACTTTTTCATCAACATTTGACATTTTTGCCTATTTCTCTTCAATTCTCTGTATTAATCTATTCAACTTTTTTGCCAACTTTTTACTGTACATCTTTGCCTTTTTCTCTTCAATTCTCTGTATTATCTATTCAACTTTTTGGCAACCTTTCAGGCCTAGCCTACATATTTTCCTTTTTTTCTCTTCAATTCTCTGTATTATATTCAACATTTTTTGCAACTTTTTTTTTTTTTTCAAATCTTTTCCTATTTCAACTATTTCCTATTTCAACATTTTTAAACAAATTTACACAAAGCAACTTTTTATGTAATCATCAACAACGAACCATTTGATGCAGCCAAAGGTTGCGTCCACCTTTTACCACTAATTTAACTACTGATACGGGCCATGTTCATTCAAACTATCATCAACTATCTTTTTTTTTCAACTATTCAATAATCACCCATTCATCAACATTGACAATAGCCACTGCTAACAACTCCCATGATGACCTAGCAATATACATAGCAACCAACAAGATCAATGTAGCAACCAACATATCCGCCCTCGCAATGGCCTAGTAACAACCTCAGATACCCCTACAATGTCCTGGGAACCAGTTCCACAATGATGACATGGCAACTGGCATAGCAACCAACATGCTCAACATGGCAAACAGCATAGCAACCACCATATCCGCCCTAGCAACAGCCTAGCAACTGCCTCCAGCAGCCTTGCAATGTCTTTACAACCACTCCAGCAATAATGATATAGCAATGAACACAGCAACCAACATGATCAACGTAGCAACCAGCATAGCAACCTACATGTCCACCCTAGCAACTGCCGAACAACATCCTTAAGCACCAATGCCACCTTCCAGGAAGCACTTCCACAATGATGACCTAGCAATGAACATTACAACCAACATGATCAACGTAGCAACCACCATAACTTACCTGGCAACAGCCTAGCAACAACCTCAAGAAGCCCTGCAATGTCCTAGGAACCGCTTCCACACTGATGACCAAGCACTAGACATAGCAACCAACATGATCAATGTAACAACCAGCATAGTAACCACCATATCCGCCCTAGCAACGGCCTAACAACAACCAAAAGTACCCTTGCAATCAACATAACAACCAATACAGCAACCAGCACCATTTTCTTTTTTTTCAACTATTCAACAACATGATCAAGGTAGCAACATTTTCTTTGCTACTTGACTAGTAACTTTGATTGCCTAAACAAGTTTCCTCTTTACTCTACTTTTCTACTTTTTTTCTACGATCACTTTCTAAGTGTACTTTTTTAAACGTTTGCATGCACTGTGTAATTCCTTGGAATTGCAAATCTAGTTACAGTGCATGCAAAGCGATGCACTGTACTGTTCTCCGTTGGCTTCTTCTTCTTTTTATTATTATTATTATTCTTCAATGCTCGCTTTTTCTCAATAACCGTTTCACCTAGAAACTTCATTCAAACTTCATCTCGTAGGTCTCGATTTGTGTTGTTATGCTATGACATTTCACTTTTCTACTATTTTTACTTTTTCTACTATCTGCGATAAACGAGCGAAAAAAGTGCTTTTTTTCACAAATTATGGAATTTTCAGAGTTCCACAACAGAATTCTACTTCCTATTGTTGCTACCTTAACTACTGTAAACATTCTATTGTTGCTTTCTTGACTACTGTAAACATTCCAGAGAACTTTCAGCAGACTAGTGGAACTTCTAGGATTCTATTTCCACGAACATTCTGTTATCTGCTGTATTAACCTTTCCAGTTCATTTCTATTAACCTAATGGGCTATTTAAGCTTATTTCACTTCCATTTGCTGAGGCAAAGGGCTCGCGAAGCGAGCCTCTTTGCCTTTTCCCTCTTCTACTGTCTTTTTCTTTTCAATTCTCTGTATCATCTATTCAACTTTTAACAACTTTTTCATCTTTGCCATTTTTTTCTTTGATTCTCTGTATTATCTGTTCAACTTTTGGCAACTATTTACGTCTTCACCTTTTTGTCTTCAATTCTCTTCAATTATCTATTCACTTTTTCATCGACATTTTACATTTTTGCCTATTTCCCTTCAACTTTTTGCCAACTTTTTACTGTACATCTTTGCCTTTTTCTCTTCAATTCTCTGTATTATCTCTTCAACTTTTTGGCAACCTTTCAGGCCTAGCCTACATATTTTCCTTTTTTTCTCTTCAATTCTCTGTATTATATTCAACATTTTTTGCAACTTTTTTTCCTCATCTTTTCCTATTTCAACTATTTCCTATTTCAACATTTTTAAACAAATTTACACAAAGCAACTTTTTATGTAATCATCAACAACGAACCATTTGACGCAGCCAAAGGCTGCGTCCACCTTTATCACTAATTTAACTACTGATACGGGCCATGTTCATTCGAACTGTCATCAACTATCTTTTTTTTTTTCAACTATTCAATAATCACCCATTCATCAACATTAACAATAGCCACTGCTAACAACTCCCATGATGACCTAGCAATATATCAACCAACAAGATCAATGTAGCAACCAACATATCCGCCCTCGCAATGGCCTAGTAACAACCTCAGACACCCCTATGGCAATTGACATAGCAACCAACATGCTAAACATGGCAAACAGCATAGCAACCACCATATCCGCCCTAGCAACAGCCTAGCAACTGCCTCCAGCAGCCTTGCAATGTCTTTAGAACCACTCCATCAATAATGATATAGCAATGAACATGGCAACCAACATGATCAACGTAGCAACCAGCATAGCAACCTACATGTCCACCCTAGCAACTGCCGAACAACAACCTTAAGCACCAATGCCACCTTCCAGGAAGCACTTCCACAATGACCTAGCAATGAACATTGCAACCAACATGATCAACGTAGCAACCACCATAACTTACCTGGCAACAGCCTAGCAACAACCTCAAGAAGCCCTGCAATGTCCTAGGAACCGCTTCCACACTGATGACCAAGCACTAGACATAGCAACCAACATGATCAATGTAACAACCAGCATAGTAACCACCATATCCGCCCTAGCAATGGCCTAACAACAACCAAAAGTACCCTTGCAATCAACATAACAACCAATACAGCAACCAGCACCATTTTCTTTTTTTCAACTATTCAACAACATGATCAAGGTAGCAACATTTTCTTTGCTACTTGACTAGTAACTTTGATTGCCTAAACAAGTTTCCTCTTTACTCTACTTTTCTACTTTTTTTCTACGATCACTTTCTAAGTGTACTTTTTTAAACGTTTGCATGCACTGTGTAATTCCTTGGAATTGCAAATCTAGTTATTATTATTATTCTTCAATGCTCGCTTTTTCTCAATAACCGTTTCACCTAGAAACTTCATTCAAACTTCATCTCGTAGGTCTCGATTTGTGTTGTTATGCTATGACATTTCACTTTTCTACTATTTTTACTTTTTCTACTATCTGCGATAAACGAGCGAAAAAAGTGCTTTTTTTCACAAATTATGGAATTTTCAGAGTTCCACAACAGAATTCTACTTCCTATTGTTGCTACCTTAACTACTGTAAACATTCTATTGTTGCTTTCTTGACTACTGTAAACATTCCAGAGAACTTTCAGCAGACTAGTGGAACTTCTAGGATTCTATTTCCACGAACATTCTGTTATCTGCTGTATTAACCTTTCCAGTTCATTTCTATTAACCTAATGGGCTATTTAAGCTTATTTCACTTCCATTTGCTGAGGCAAAGGGCTCGCGAAGCGAGCCTCTTTGCCTTTTCCCTCTTCTACTGTCTTTTTCTTTTCAATTCTCTGTATCATCTATTCAACTTTTAACAACTTTTTCATCTTTGCCATTTTTTTCTTTGATTCTCTGTATTATCTGTTCAACTTTTGGCAACTATTTACGTCTTCACCTTTTTGTCTTCAATTCTCTTCAATTATCTATTCACTTTTTAATCGACATTTTACATTTTTGCCTATTTCCCTTCAACTTTTTGCCAACTTTTTACTGTACATCTTTGCCTTTTTCTCTTCAATTCTCTGTATTATCTCTTCAACTTTTTGGCAACCTTTCAGGCCTAGCCTACATATTTTCCTTTTTTTCTCTTCAATTCTCTGTATTATATTCAACATTTTTTGCAACTTTTTTTCCACATCTTTTCCTATTTCAACTATTTCCTATTTCAACATTTTTAAACAAATTTACACAAAGCAACTTTTTATGTAATCATCAACAACGAACCATTTGACGCAGCCAAAGGCTGCGTCCACCTTTATCACTAATTTAACTACTGATACGGGCCATGTTCATTCGAACTGTCATCAACTATCTTTTTTTTTTCAACTATTCAATAATCACCCATTCATCAACATTAACAATAGCCACTGCTAACAACTCCCATGATGACCTAGCAATATATCAACCAACAAGATCAATGTAGCAACCAACATATCCGCCCTCGCAATGGCCTAGTAACAACCTCAGACACCCCTATGGCAATTGACATAGCAACCAACATGCTAAACATGGCAAACAGCATAGCAACCACCATATCCGCCCTAGCAACAGCCTAGCAACTGCCTCCAGCAGCCTTGCAATGTCTTTAGAACCACTCCATCAATAATGATATAGCAATGAACATGGCAACCAACATGATCAACGTAGCAACCAGCATAGCAACCTACATGTCCACCCTAGCAACTGCCGAACAACAACCTTAAGCACCAATGCCACCTTCCAGGAAGCACTTCCACAATGACCTAGCAATGAACATTGCAACCAACATGATCAACGTAGCAACCACCATAACTTACCTGGCAACAGCCTAGCAACAACCTCAAGAAGCCCTGCAATGTCCTAGGAACCGCTTCCACACTGATGACCAAGCACTAGACATAGCAACCAACATGATCAATGTAACAACCAGCATAGTAACCACCATATCCGCCCTAGCAACGGCCTAACAACAACCAAAAGTACCCTTGCAATCAACATAACAACCAATACAGCAACCAGCACCATTTTCTTTTTTTTCAACTATTCAACAACATGATCAAGGTAGCAACATTTTCTTTGCTACTTGACTAGTAACTTTGATTGCCTAAACAAGTTTCCTCTTTACTCTACTTTTCTACTTTTTTTCTACGATCACTTTCTAAGTGTACTTTTTTAAACGTTTGCATGCACTGTGTAATTCCTTGGAATTGCAAATCTAGTTATTATTATTATTCTTCAATGCTCGCTTTTTCTCAATAACCGTTTCACCTAGAAACTTCATTCAAACTTCATCTCGTAGGTCTCGATTTGTGTTGTTATGCTATGACATTTCACTTTTCTACTATTTTTACTTTTTCTACTATCTGCGATAAACGAGCGAAAAAAGTGCTTTTTTTCACAAATTATGGAATTTTCAGAGTTCCACAACAGAATTCTACTTCCTATTGTTGCTACCTTAACTACTGTAAACATTCTATTGTTGCTTTCTTGACTACTGTAAACATTCCAGAGAACTTTCAGCAGACTAGTGGAACTTCTAGGATTCTATTTCCACGAACATTCTGTTATCTGCTGTATTAACCTTTCCAGTTCATTTCTATTAACCTAATGGGCTATTTAAGCTTATTTCACTTCCATTTGCTGAGGCAAAGGGCTCGCGAGGCGAGCCTCTTTGCCTTTTCCCTCTTCTACTGTCTTTTTCTTTTCAATTCTCTGTATCATCTATTCAACTTTTAACAACTTTTTCATCTTTGCCATTTTTTTCTTTGATTCTCTGTATTATCTGTTCAACTTTTGGCAACTATTTACGTCTTCACCTTTTTGTCTTCAATTCTCTTCAATTATCTATTCACTTTTTCATCGACATTTGACATTTTTGCCTATTTCCCTTCAACTTTTTGCCAACTTTTTACTGTACATCTTTGCCTTTTTCTCTTCAATTCTCTGTATTATCTCTTCAACTTTTTGGCAACCTTTCAGGCCTAGCCTACATATTTTCCTTTTTTTCTCTTCAATTCTCTGTATTATATTCAACATTTTTTGCAACTTTTTTTCCACATCTTTTCCTATTTCAACTATTTCCTATTTCAACATTTTTAAACAAATTTACACAAAGCAACTTTTTATGTAATCATCAACAACGAACCATTTGACGCAGCCAAAGGCTGCGTCCACCTTTTATCACTAATTTAACTACTGATACGGGCCATGTTCATTCGAACTGTCATCAACTATCTTTTTTTTTTCAACTATTCAATAATCACCCATTCATCAACATTAACAATAGCCACTGCTAACAACTCCCATGATGACCTAGCAATATATCAACCAACAAGATCAATGTAGCAACCAACATATCCGCCCTCGCAATGGCCTAGTAACAACCTCAGACACCCCTATGGCAATTGACATAGCAACCAACATGCTAAACATGGCAAACAGCATAGCAACCACCATATCCGCCCTAGCAACAGCCTAGCAACTGCCTCCAGCAGCCTTGCAATGTCTTTAGAACCACTCCATCAATAATGATATAGCAATGAACATGGCAACCAACATGATCAACGTAGCAACCAGCATAGCAACCTACATGTCCACCCTAGCAACTGCCGAACAACAACCTTAAGCACCAATGCCACCTTCCAGGAAGCACTTCCACAATGACCTAGCAATGAACATTGCAACCAACATGATCAACGTAGCAACCACCATAACTTACCTGGCAACAGCCTAGCAACAACCTCAAGAAGCCCTGCAATGTCCTAGGAACCGCTTCCACACTGATGACCAAGCACTAGACATAGCAACCAACATGATCAATGTAACAACCAGCATAGTAACCACCATATCCGCCCTAGCAACGGCCTAACAACAACCAAAAGTACCCTTGCAATCAACATAACAACCAATACAGCAACCAGCACCATTTTCTTTTTTTTCAACTATTCAACAACATGATCAAGGTAGCAACATTTTCTTTGCTACTTGACTAGTAACTTTGATTGCCTAAACAAGTTTCCTCTTTACTCTACTTTTCTACTTTTTTTCTACGATCACTTTCTAAGTGTACTTTTTTAAACGTTTGCATGCACTGTGTAATTCCTTGGAATTGCAAATCTAGTTATTATTATTATTCTTCAATGCTCGCTTTTTCTCAATAACCGTTTCACCTAGAAACTTCATTCAAACTTCATCTCGTAGGTCTCGATTTGTGTTGTTATGCTATGACATTTCACTTTTCTACTATTTTTACTTTTTCTACTATCTGCGATAAACGAGCGAAAAAAGTGCTTTTTTTCACAAATTATGGAATTTTCAGAGTTCCACAACAGAATTCTACTTCCTATTGTTGCTACCTTAACTACTGTAAACATTCTATTGTTGCTTTCTTGACTACTGTAAACATTCCAGAGAACTTTCAGCAGACTAGTGGAACTTCTAGGATTCTATTTCCACGAACATTCTGTTATCTGCTGTATTAACCTTTCCAGTTCATTTCTATTAACCTAATGGGCTATTTAAGCTTATTTCACTTCCATTTGCTGAGGCAAAGGGCTCGCGAAGCGAGCCTCTTTGCCTTTTCCCTCTTCTACTGTCTTTTTCTTTTCAATTCTCTGTATCATCTATTCAACTTTTAACAACTTTTTCATCTTTGCCATTTTTTTCTTTGATTCTCTGTATTATCTGTTCAACTTTTGGCAACTATTTACGTCTTCACCTTTTTGTCTTCAATTCTCTTCAATTATCTATTCACTTTTTCATCGACATTTGACATTTTTGCCTATTTCCCTTCAACTTTTTGCCAACTTTTTACTGTACATCTTTGCCTTTTTCTCTTCAATTCTCTGTATTATCTCTTCAACTTTTTGGCAACCTTTCAGGCCTAGCCTACATATTTTCCTTTTTTTCTCTTCAATTCTCTGTATTATATTCAACATTTTTTGCAACTTTTTTTCCACATCTTTTCCTATTTCAACTATTTCCTATTTCAACATTTTTAAACAAATTTACACAAAGCAACTTTTTATGTAATCATCAACAACGAACCATTTGACGCAGCCAAAGGCTGCGTCCACCTTTTATCACTAATTTAACTACTGATACGGGCCATGTTCATTCGAACTGTCATCAACTATCTTTTTTTTTCAACTATTCAATAATCACCCATTCATCAACATTAACAATAGCCACTGCTAACAACTCCCATGATGACCTAGCAATATATCAACCAACAAGATCAATGTAGCAACCAACATATCCGCCCTCGCAATGGCCTAGTAACAACCTCAGACACCCCTATGGCAATTGACATAGCAACCAACATGCTAAACATGGCAAACAGCATAGCAACCACCATATCCGCCCTAGCAACAGCCTAGCAACTGCCTCCAGCAGCCTTGCAATGTCTTTAGAACCACTCCATCAATAATGATATAGCAATGAACATGGCAACCAACATGATCAACGTAGCAACCAGCATAGCAACCTACATGTCCACCCTAGCAACTGCCGAACAACAACCTTAAGCACCAATGCCACCTTCCAGGAAGCACTTCCACAATGACCTAGCAATGAACATTGCAACCAACATGATCAACGTAGCAACCACCATAACTTACCTGGCAACAGCCTAGCAACAACCTCAAGAAGCCCTGCAATGTCCTAGGAACCGCTTCCACACTGATGACCAAGCACTAGACATAGCAACCAACATGATCAATGTAACAACCAGCATAGTAACCACCATATCCGCCCTAGCAACGGCCTAACAACAACCAAAAGTACCCTTGCAATCAACATAACAACCAATACAGCAACCAGCACCATTTTCTTTTTTTTCAACTATTCAACAACATGATCAAGGTAGCAACATTTTCTTTGCTACTTGACTAGTAACTTTGATTGCCTAAACAAGTTTCCTCTTTACTCTACTTTTCTACTTTTTTTCTACGATCACTTTCTAAGTGTACTTTTTTAAACGTTTGCATGCACTGTGTAATTCCTTGGAATTGCAAATCTAGTTATTATTATTCTTCAATGCTCGCTTTTTCTCAATAACCGTTTCACCTAGAAACTTCATTCAAACTTCATCTCGTAGGTCTCGATTTGTGTTGTTATGCTATGACATTTCACTTTTCTACTATTTTTACTTTTTCTACTATCTGCGATAAACGAGCGAAAAAAGTGCTTTTTTTCACAAATTATGGAATTTTCAGAGTTCCACAACAGAATTCTACTTCCTATTGTTGCTACCTTAACTACTGTAAACATTCTATTGTTGCTTTCTTGACTACTGTAAACATTCCAGAGAACTTTCAGCAGACTAGTGGAACTTCTAGGATTCTATTTCCACGAACATTCTGTTATCTGCTGTATTAACCTTTCCAGTTCATTTCTATTAACCTAATGGGCTATTTAAGCTTATTTCACTTCCATTTGCTGAGGCAAATGAGCTCGCGAAGCGAGCCTCTTTGCCTTTTCCCTCTTCTACTGTCTTTTTCTTTTCAATTCTCTGTATCATCTATTCAACTTTTAACAACTTTTTCATCTTTGCCATTTTTTTCTTTGATTCTCTGTATTATCTGTTCAACTTTTTGGCAACTATTTACGTCTTCACCTTTTTGTCTTCAATTCTCTGTCTATTATCTATTCACTTTTTCATCGACATTTGACATTTTTGCCTATTTCTCTTCAATTCTCTGTATTAATCTATTCAACTTTTTGGCAACTTTTTACTGTACATCTTTGCCTTTTTCTCTTCAATTCTCTGTATTATCTATTCAACTTTTTGGCAACCTTTCAGGCCTAGCCTACATATTTTCCTTTTTTTCTCTTCAATTCTCTGTATTATATTCAACATTTTTTGCAACTTTTTTTTTTCTTTTCACATCTTTTCCTATTTCAACTATTTCCTATTTCAACATTTTGAAACAAATTTACACAAAGCAACTTTTTATGTAATCATCAACAACGAACCATTTGATGCAGCCAAAGGCTGCGTCCACCTTTTACCACTAATTTAACTACTGATACGGGCCATGTTCATTCAAACTATCATCAACTATCTTTTTTTTTCAACTATTCAATATCACCCATTCATCAACATTGACAATAGCCACTGCTAACAACTCCCATGATGACCTAGCAATATACATAGCAACCAACAAGATCAATGTAGCAACCAACATATCCGCCCTCGCAATGGCCTAGTAACAACCTCAGATACCCCTACAATGTCCTGGGAACCAGTTCCACAATGATGACATGGCAACTGGCATAGCAACCAACATGCTCAACATGGCAAACAGCATAGCAACCACCATATCCGCCCTAGCAACAGCCTAGCAACTGCCTCCAGCAGCCTTGCAATGTCTTTACAACCACTCCAGCAATAATGATATAGCAATGAAAACAGCAACCAACATGATCAACGTAGCAACCAGCATAGCAACCTACATGTCCACCCTAGCAACTGCCGAACAACATCCTTAAGCACCAATGCCACCTTCCAGGAAGCACTTCCACAATGATGACCTAGCAATGAACATTACAACCAACATGATCAACGTAGCAACCACCATAACTTACCTGGCAACAGCCTAGCAACAACCTCAAGAAGCCCTGCAATGTCCTAGGAACCGCTTCCACACTGATGACCAAGCACTAGACATAGCAACCAACATGATCAATGTAACAACCAGCATAGTAACCACCATATCCGCCCTAGCAACGGCCTAACAACAACCAAAAGTACCCTTGCAATCAACATAACAACCAATACAGCAACCAGCACCATTTTCTTTTTTTTTCAACTATTCAACAACATGATCAAGGTAGCAACATTTTCTTTGCTACTTGACTAGTAACTTTGATTGCCTAAACAAGTTTCCTCTTTACTCTACTTTTCTACTTTTTTTCTACTATCACTTTCTAAGTGTACTTTTTTAAACGTTTGCATGCACTGTGTAATTCCTTGGAATTGCAAATCTAGTTATTATTATTATTCTTCAATGCTCGCTTTTTCTCAATAACCGTTTCACCTAGAAACTTCATTCAAACTTCATCTCGTAGGTCTCGATTTGTGTTGTTATGCTATGACATTTCACTTTTCTACTATTTTTACTTTTTCTACTATCTGCGATAAACGAGCGAAAAAAGTGCTTTTTTTCACAAATTATGGAATTTTCAGAGTTCCACAACAGAATTCTACTTCCTATTGTTGCTACCTTAACTACTGTAAACATTCTATTGTTGCTTTCTTGACTACTGTAAACATTCCAGAGAACTTTCAGCAGACTAGTGGAACTTCTAGGATTCTATTTCCACGAACATTCTGTTATCTGCTGTATTAACCTTTCCAGTTCATTTCTATTAACCTAATGGGCTATTTAAGCTTATTTCACTTCCATTTGCTGAGGCAAAGGGCTCGCGAAGCGAGCCTCTTTGCCTTTTCCCTCTTCTACTGTCTTTTTCTTTTCAATTCTCTGTATCATCTATTCAACTTTTAACAACTTTTTCATCTTTGCCATTTTTTTCTTTGATTCTCTGTATTATCTGTTCAACTTTTGGCAACTATTTACGTCTTCACCTTTTTGTCTTCAATTCTCTTCAATTATCTATTCACTTTTTAATCGACATTTTACATTTTTGCCTATTTCCCTTCAACTTTTTGCCAACTTTTTACTGTACATCTTTGCCTTTTTCTCTTCAATTCTCTGTATTATCTCTTCAACTTTTTGGCAACCTTTCAGGCCTAGCCTACATATTTTCCTTTTTTTCTCTTCAATTCTCTGTATTATATTCAACATTTTTTGCAACTTTTTTTCCACATCTTTTCCTATTTCAACTATTTCCTATTTCAACATTTTTAAACAAATTTACACAAAGCAACTTTTTATGTAATCATCAACAACGAACCATTTGACGCAGCCAAAGGCTGCGTCCACCTTTTATCACTAATTTAACTACTGATACGGGCCATGTTCATTCGAACTGTCATCAACTATCTTTTTTTTTTCAACTATTCAATAATCACCCATTCATCAACATTAACAATAGCCACTGCTAACAACTCCCATGATGACCTAGCAATATATCAACCAACAAGATCAATGTAGCAACCAACATATCCGCCCTCGCAATGGCCTAGTAACAACCTCAGACACCCCTATGGCAATTGACATAGCAACCAACATGCTAAACATGGCAAACAGCATAGCAACCACCATATCCGCCCTAGCAACAGCCTAGCAACTGCCTCCAGCAGCCTTGCAATGTCTTTAGAACCACTCCATCAATAATGATATAGCAATGAACATGGCAACCAACATGATCAACGTAGCAACCAGCATAGCAACCTACATGTCCACCCTAGCAACTGCCGAACAACAACCTTAAGCACCAATGCCACCTTCCAGGAAGCACTTCCACAATGACCTAGCAATGAACATTGCAACCAACATGATCAACGTAGCAACCACCATAACTTACCTGGCAACAGCCTAGCAACAACCTCAAGAAGCCCTGCAATGTCCTAGGAACCGCTTCCACACTGATGACCAAGCACTAGACATAGCAACCAACATGATCAATGTAACAACCAGCATAGTAACCACCATATCCGCCCTAGCAACGGCCTAACAACAACCAAAAGTACCCTTGCAATCAACATAACAACCAATACAGCAACCAGCACCATTTTCTTTTTTTTCAACTATTCAACAACATGATCAAGGTAGCAACATTTTCTTTGCTACTTGACTAGTAACTTTGATTGCCTAAACAAGTTTCCTCTTTACTCTACTTTTCTACTTTTTTCTACGATCACTTTCTAAGTGTACTTTTTTAAACGTTTGCATGCACTGTGTAATTCCTTGGAATTGCAAATCTAGTTCTATTATTATTCTTCAATGCTCGCTTTTTCTCAATAACCGTTTCACCTAGAAACTTCATTCAAACTTCATCTTGTAGGTCTCAATTTCTATTGTTATGCTAAGACTTTTCTCTTTTCTACTATTTTTACTTTTTCCACTATCTGCGATAAACGAGCGAAAAAGAGCTTTTTTTCAGAAATGATGGAATTTTGATAGTTCCATAACAGAATTCTACTTCCTACTGTTGCTTCCCTTAACTACTGTAAACATTCTATTGTTGCTTTCTTGACTACTGTAAACATTCCAGAGAACTTTCAGCAGACTAGTGGAACTTCTAGGATTCTATTTCCACGAACATTCTGTTATCTGCTGTATTAACCTTTCCAGTTCATTTCTATTAAACTAATGGGCTATTTAAGGTTTTTTCACTTCCATTTGCTGAGGCAAAGGGCTCGCGAAGCGAGCCTCTTTGCCTTTTCCCTCTTCTACTGTCTTTTTCTTTTCAATTCTCTGTATCATCTATTCAACTTTTGACAACTTTTTCATCTTTGTCATTTTTTTCTTTGATTCTCTGTATTATCTGTTCAACTTTTGGCAACTATTTACCTCTTCACATTTTTGTCTTCAATTCTCTGTATTATCTATTCACTTTTTCATCGACATTTGACATTTTTGCCTATTTCCTTTCAACTTTTTGCCAACTTTTTACTGTACATCTTTGCCTTTTTCTCTTCAATTCTCTGTATCATCTATTCAACTTTTTGGCAACCTTTCAAGCCTAGTCTACATATTTTCCTTTTTTTCTCTTCAATTCTCTGTATTATATTCAACATTTTTTGCAACTTTTTTTTCACATCTTTTCCTATTTCAACTATTTCCTATTTCAACATTTTTAAACAAATTGACACAAACCAACTTTTTATGTAATCATCAACAACGAACCATTTGCGAGCCGCTCTTTACCACTAATTCAACTACTGATACAGGCCATGTTCATTCGAACGATCATCAACTATCTTTTTTTTTCAACTATTCAATAATCACCCATTCATCAACATTAACAATAGTCACTGCTAACAACTCCCATGATGACCTAGCAATATACATAGCAACCAACAAGATCAATGTAGCAACCAACATATCCGCCCTCGCAATGGCCTAGTAGCAACCTCAGACACCCCTACAATGTCCTGGGAACCAGTTCCACAATGATGACATGGCAATTGACATAGCAACCAACATGCTCAACATGGCAAACAGCATAGCAACCACCATATCTGCCCTAGCAACAGCCTAGCAACTGCCTCCAGCAGCCTTGCAATGTCTACAACCATTCCAGCAATAATGATATAGCAATGAACATAGCAACCAACATGATCAACGTAGCAACCAGCATAGCAACCTACATGTCCACCCTAGCAACTGCCTAACAACAACCTTAAGCACTAATGCCACCTTCCAGGAAGCACTTCCACAATGATGACCTAGCAATGAACATTGCAACTAACATGATCAACGTAGCAACCAGCATAGCAACCAACATATCTGCCCTGGCAACAGCCTAGCAACAACCTCAAGTAGCCCTGCAATGTCCTAGGAACCGCTTCCACACTGATGACCAAGCACTAGACATAGCAACCAACATAATCAATGTAACAACCAGCATAGCAACCACCATATCCGCCCTAGCAACGGCCTAACAACAACCAAAAGTACCCTTGCAATCAACATACTGTAGCAACCAACACAGCAACCAGCACCATTTTCTTTTTTTTTCAACTATTCAACTACATGATCAAGGTAGCAACATTTTCTTTGCTACTTAACTAGTAACTTTGATTGCCTAAACAAGTTTCCTCTTTACTCTACTTTTCTACTTTTTTTCTAATGTCACTTTCTAAGTGCACTTTTTTAAACGTTTGCATGCACTGTGTAATTCCTTGGAATTGCAAATCTAGTTATTATTATTCTTCAATGCTCGCTTTTTCTCAATAACCGTTTCACCTAGAAACTTCATTCAAACTTCATCTCGTAGGTCTCGATTTGTGTTGTTATGCTATGACATTTCACTTTTCTACTATTTTTACTTTTTCTACTATCTGCGATAAACGAGCGAAAAAAGTGCTTTTTTTCACAAATTATGGAATTTTCAGAGTTCCACAACAGAATTCTACTTCCTATTGTTGCTACCTTAACTACTGTAAACATTCTATTGTTGCTTTCTTGACTACTGTAAACATTCCAGAGAACTTTCAGCAGACTAGTGGAACTTCTAGGATTCTATTTCCACGAACATTCTGTTATCTGCTGTATTAACCTTTCCAGTTCATTTCTATTAACCTAATGGGCTATTTAAGCTTATTTCACTTCCATTTGCTGAGGCAAAGGGCTCGCGAAGCGAGCCTCTTTGCCTTTTCCCTCTTCTACTGTCTTTTTCTTTTCAATTCTCTGTATCATCTATTCAACTTTTAACAACTTTTTCATCTTTGCCATTTTTTTCTTTGATTCTCTGTATTATCTGTTCAACTTTTGGCAACTATTTACGTCTTCACCTTTTTGTCTTCAATTCTCTTCAATTATCTATTCACTTTTTCATCGACATTTGACATTTTTGCCTATTTCCCTTCAACTTTTTGCCAACTTTTTACTGTACATCTTTGCCTTTTTCTCTTCAATTCTCTGTATTATCTCTTCAACTTTTTGGCAACCTTTCAGGCCTAGCCTACATATTTTCCTTTTTTTCTCTTCAATTCTCTGTATTATATTCAACATTTTTTGCAACTTTTTTTCCACATCTTTTCCTATTTCAACTATTTCCTATTTCAACATTTTTAAACAAATTTACACAAAGCAACTTTTTATGTAATCATCAACAACGAACCATTTGACGCAGCCAAAGGCTGCGTCCACCTTTATCACTAATTTAACTACTGATACGGGCCATGTTCATTCGAACTGTCATCAACTATCTTTTTTTTTTCAACTATTCAATAATCACCCATTCATCAACATTAACAATAGCCACTGCTAACAACTCCCATGATGACCTAGCAATATATCAACCAACAAGATCAATGTAGCAACCAACATATCCGCCCTCGCAATGGCCTAGTAACAACCTCAGACACCCTCTATGGCAATTGACATAGCAACCAACATGCTAAACATGGCAAACAGCATAGCAACCACCATATCCGCCCTAGCAACAGCCTAGCAACTGCCTCCAGCAGCCTTGCAATGTCTTTAGAACCACTCCATCAATAATGATATAGCAATGAACATGGCAACCAACATGATCAACGTAGCAACCAGCATAGCAACCTACATGTCCACCCTAGCAACTGCCGAACAACAACCTTAAGCACCAATGCCACCTTCCAGGAAGCACTTCCACAATGATCTAGCAATGAACATTGCAACCAACATGATCAACGTAGCAACCACCATAACTTACCTGGCAACAGCCTAGCAACAACCTCAAGAAGCCCTGCAATGTCCTAGGAACCGCTTCCACACTGATGACCAAGCACTAGACATAGCAACCAACATGATCAATGTAACAACCAGCATAGTAACCACCATATCCGCCCTAGCAACGGCCTAACAACAACCAAAAGTACCCTTGCAATCAACATAACAACCAATACAGCAACCAGCACCATTTTCTTTTTTTCAACTATT
>JAODXP020000035.1:10610996-10660123 GCA_027497455.2 Sardinella longiceps | reverse complement strand
TGTTTTGACAACTGTTTTGGCTTCTATAGACCATTTATGAAAAAAATTAGCCCCCATGTCCCTCGCAAAAATGTAGGCATTTTTTTCCAGAGGAGCCGAATCCAAAATGGCTGCACGAGTCATCTTGAAAAAGTATTAAGAAGTATTATTTCTACCAGAGCAACTACAATTATGTATGGAATACATTATTTGTGGTAAATAGACCCTTAGAATTGTGATTCCGACATCATTTTGAGATTTCAACATCATCTTGGCCCTGAAATCTCAGATGGCCGCCCATCTGATAATACATATAAATTTACTTTTCAACCAAAACACCAAGAATGACCCAGGGGAAACATTTTTTGATGCAAACTGAGCATAAGGATTATCATTCAGTCCCCATAAACCATCTGGGAAAGAATGTGACTAGGGCATTCTTCTTAACAAATTCAGAAGCATGGGCATTGATGGCAAAGTACACTCCTGATTTGAATCCTATCCTATCTAACTGGACGATCGATCATCCAACATTTTATGGCTAGGGCAAACACACCACCTCAGCACAAGAGTACCCCAAGGCTTGGTTCTGGGGCCCCTCCTCTTTGCCTTGTATGCAACATCATGAGGCCCAGTCATACACTCGCATGGCTTCTCCTTCCACTGCTATGCAAATGATACTAGCTATATCCTTTTCTTCATGGATGAAAGATAACCATCTCCAACAAAACCTCTCCAAAACTGAACTGTTGGCCCTCCCAGCCAAGAAAGCATATCACAGCATCAGCATTAAGACTGACTCCCTATCTGTCGTCCCACCAACAGGAACTATTCAAGTTCACAAGACAGTCATTTATGCTGATCAAAGTAGCACCATGGCTTAAGTTTGTTCAGTGAATTGGAAGAACATTAGAAAAAGAAATAATCATTCATGCATTTTGAAGATAACTTATGCCAACACTGCCTCCGTGCCAACTACTAGGCATATCTGAAGTACGCCATCCTTCCCTGAAGCACCATCCCATGTCAATCAGCCACAGACGGAATGGTTGAATTGGATGGTGTCACAATCAAATCAGGGCACAACCCAGGAGACACAGGAGACAAGGAAGCACAGGACTAGGAACTAAAGACAGGAAGCAACGATGATGTCAAAATCATAATTCTTATGCTCAATTTGCCTGAGAGTAAGAGTACTTTAAACACATCTTTCGGAAGGAAATTCTTTCTCTGCATTTGACCCATCCGGGGGTATACACATACATGTGTACGCACGAGACACACAGTTGTTGGGAAGGGTGCGTACACACACACGGAACGGGGGTCAGGCAGCCGTTAGTACAGCACCCGGGGAGCAGTTTGGGGGGGTTAGGTGGCTTGCTCAAGGGCACCGCATCCGTGGGTGCCGGACAAGGGGAGGCGCTGCATTCACTCCCCCATCCTCCTCTTTGCACCGGCCGGGGGCAAACCGGCCACCCTTTGGTCCCCACAGTCCCAGCTCCCTGACCGGTACTCCACGGATGCCCCCAGAAAAGTCTTCATGCATCATTCTAGGTGCTTTGGTTAAAAGAAAAATTACTTACAGACCAAGCACAAAAATTAAGAAACTTGACTTTAGCACATTATATCACCCCTTTAATCAAACCAATCAAACCAGTGTTTTATAACATTTTCATTGTTGGCAATAGCCTTTACAATGAGGTATAGCTTGTAAGCATCGGGTAACCATGGAATGAGCAACACAGCCAAATGTGTGAGTAGTGCCAACCAAAAAATGTGCCAAAATGACCACTAATGGTGTTCTGCTGCTAGTCATCTTGTTTTGAGCTTCAATGCTGCCAGGTGACTGCCAGTCATTGGTGTGCCTAAATTAGCACCTGAGCATGGGTTCTGTAAATGTTTGTGTTTGTGGTTTCTCTAAGCAGCACTGGTGGAAAGATGCCATGTTTTTTCCTTCAGGATAGGGCCTGTGCAATAGGTCAACCCGAGGTTGGTGTCCCAGCATATAGAGTGGTGTAGGCCACACCTCAAGAAGACCAGTTTCTCACTTTTGCTGCACTAAGGAACCGTAGGTTTCCTGCCAGACACTTACAAGATTTGCTCAACTAAACTGTACCAAAACCGGCTCTCACTACAGACTGTGAGGAACATTATGGATCTTCCACACACTACTGAAAGCCTGACACTGAGTGTAAAGTGTATGGCCAACATGTTTTTTTATTCTTGTCCTCAGTTTTGTGCGAGTACAATCTCCAATGCTCAAGCAAAGGCTATACCAACAGAACAGTATATCAGGCCATTTTGGCACATTTTTGGTTGGCACTGCTCACACGTTTGGCTGCGTTGCTCATTCCATGATTGCCCGATCCTTGCAAGCTACACCTCATTGTAAAGGGGACAGACCAACGATGAAAATGAAATTAATAGCAACACTTTATAGACTGGTCTTACTAAAGAGGAGATATAATGGGCCAAAATCCAAGTTTCCTTACTTTTTCTACTCTGTTTATTAGCATATGGCGGCTATCTTGGATTTCAGGGCCAAGATGATGTTGAAATCTCAAAATAATGTCAGGAATCACAATTCTAAGGGTCTATTTACCACAAATAATGTACTCATACATAACTGTGAGTGCTCTGGTAGAAATAATACTTCTTTAATACTTTTCAAGATGACGCATGCAGACATTTTGGATTCGGCCCTCTAGAAAAAAATGCCGACATTTTTGCGAGGGACATGGGGGCTAGATTTTTTATAAATGGTGTATAGAAGCCAAATTGCATGTAATATCTTAAGATGGAATGTTCTTGCTTTTTTCTCATTGTGGTTTGTTCAATTCACAGTGGAGGACCTTGAGCGCAATGACGGTTCTGCCGAGAGACCTTACTTCATGTCTGAAAGACTGCTCCAGACCTTGCAAAAGAAGAATGAAGATGCCAAATAAGACCACATGGAAGGATGGCTTATTAAAGAGACATTGCTCAGGGATGGATCGATTGCAATTCATTCTTGCACTGACGGGAAACCCCCTTTTTTTTGAGACTTTAATATTTCTGATCTCAGAACTACCCTGGCATACACTATGCCACTTCTTTAATTCCGAAATGCAGACTGTAGAAATTATGTGGAATTTATTTTGTGGCAGCAGTTCAGTAATGAGTATAGTTCTCTGAACATGGAAGTCCCCTTGCTAGATTTTCTTACTTGTCACTTTTTGTTATTTTCTAACTTTGAATGTCTTCCTTTCATTTTTTTAACACCGCTTTTTAACTTTCTCAATGCAGTATTTTTGATCAGCTTTTTAATTTTTTTACATGCAGTATTTTCTTAAAATATGTTTCATTAGATGTTGAATGTTGCGGTGTGATCAACATGGTCCAGCTTACTAAAGACCAAAGAAGAGTTTAACATTTCCAGCGTTGTACATAAGATGTGTGTGAAAGAAGTAGCGAAAGAAGTTGTGCAAATATTTGTAAAGCCAGTGAATGCATATTGTTCATAAAGTGCTTATGTAAAATTGTGGATTTCTCAAGAATTTTCCTTTGCCATTCAACTACCTGAAGCCAAATAGTCTTACATCATGCAGTTTGGCCTAGGCCTAGCTGCACCATGCACCAAACACCATGTCTGTAGGTGGGACAAATGAACTTTCTCCTAGCATGACACCCCTGATCAGGCTGTGGCAAAAGAAAGTCTTGGCTTGAAAAAGACAGGACTAAATCTCAATGCATTTGATGAATTTTATTTTTTATATTTTTCCATGTTGAAATTTACACAATAGTTTAAATTAATTACAATAAATAGAATAGTCCTAAATAAAAGTGCAATAAACAGAGACAAATAAACTTAAAAGACTCCATAGCATAAAACCAGAGATACTGTATTATGCTTTCATCAACCGTCTCTGATAAAACCTTTTGGTCTACTACTACAGTCATGGGGGGCTTGCGTGGCTTGCGTGGCTTGTGTCTTTGCGTCGGTTGCTAGGCAACACTGTAGGACACATTGGAAGTTCCTTGGATTGACCTTGCTACAGGCAAAAGAAACCTATCTTTGCTACGTTGTCGATAACATTAGCCTACTATTGTGTGGGTAAACTTAAATCGTTTTTCTTAAGTCTACTTTGTACCCTCTGGAATAAATAGAAAATGCCTGGTTCTTTTGATGCGATGAAACCTCCCATTCATGATCAAATCGCTGAACTTCAGAGGAAAATCCAGCTGCTTGGTAAGTTCACAATAGTCATCTACTTGCAGGACAACACAGCCTAACCCACACGTTAACATTGATATGGTTTAGTAATGGCCATAGAAATAAAGATATGTGTATCTATATGTATGTTTCTATCAGTAGTAGTCTATAGTCTAGGACAAGTTTGCAAAACTATCTATAACTGTGAGTAGGCTAACTGCGTTAAATTGTGCATCGTGTAACAAATAAACATTAGCCTAGCTGATACCTATTGAAACGTTGGCAATCCAAGTCGTGAACTTACAAATTAAGCCTAATGTGAATTAGGTAACAAAGTAATGTAATCATATAATGTTATCTTTGTTTCACTGATTTCTTGTAGCAACCCAAAGTATTATGATCGTTTGAGAGTCACATTTTGTCTTCTGCTGTTAGAAAAGGATGTGATCCTATGATAACCTGTAAATAAACTGAGATGTGGAAGAATTCAAAATTGTTTGACTTTCATCCTGCAGAGGGAGACAGAAGTGCATATTATGAAAGTTCTCAGTCTTCCATGAAGAAGAACAGAGAACAGATTCTCCAATTAAGACAGGACAACAAAAGGCTACACAGGAAGCTTGCAGACGCCCTTGCAGTATGTTGGTCAATATAATGACATATCAGCATTCATTTTTCTACAGACACTAATACATAGACCTAACTAGTCAATTATGTGTTGTACGTTGGTATGACTGTACTGTAGCCTGTATACTGATGTTTCCCTTAGGGAGATGAGCAAGTGATAAAGGAGGCCTTTCAGTCTCGTGGGATGGAAAAAGCAGCCTTCCGCAATATGTCTGGAAAGGTGATTTGTATTATTCATCAATAGGGATGCTCCAAGTAGTTCCAAATCAGTTTGTAAAAATGCCCTTCTATGCACTGTATTTATTGAGGGGATATAAGGCACTTTTTTTTGTTTGTTCATGTTTGTGGGGTGTTGGCAGGAGGCACTGAGGGTTCTGGACATGAAGGTGTGTGACAAGATGAAGAAACTGAATGCTCTGAAACACAGCACCCAAGTGCAGCGCAAGCGGCTGGACGAGCTGCGGCTGCAGTACCAGGCTCTGAAGCCAGAGGGCAGACGCTCTTACAGCGGAACACACAAGACCAAGAAAGATGAGGAAGAGAAGGTAGCCCAGTGAACTTTGTACTCATGCACACACCTGCTTGGTCTCTCTCTCTCTCTCTCTCTCTCTCTCTCTCTCTCTCTCTCTCTCTCTCTTTGTTTCCCCACCTGTTGAATATTCCAATAATGAAAAATCAGCTGTATAATGTATCTGTGTAGTACACATCCCTTATTTTACATAATGCTGATTGACTCCACTCAGACACATTGTAAAATATGTCTTCTTGGCTTGAGTGGTGAACAGAAGGCTAAATAAATAGCCTCTACACACACATACATTCACCTGGTCTGTTCCATGTGTATTTTCTGTGTAAGAATCTGTCACTGATCTGTTACCCTCATCCAACAGAATGAAGGGGATGCCGTGGTGACACATCCCCAAAAGGTTACGTTCTCCCTCCCCTCCTTCCACCCACATGCACTGCAATGCTCACCTCTCATCAGCGAGCTTAGCTGGCCTACAGCACGCAAGATCTGATATCACCAAGTCATTAAGAGTCCGGGATCAATGTCAAACTTGTTTGCCCTGGATCAATGTACTCTAACCCTAACCCATTGATCAAGAGCAACAAGTTTTTTTTTTTTTTTTTTAAAGCTATCAGATTGGACAGTATAGAGATATTTAATTAGATAGGACAGTATAGAGATGGAAAGGAAACAAGTGGGAGAGAGAGATGGGGTGGGATCGGGAAATGACCTTGAGTCGGACTCGAACCCGGGTCCCCGGAGTAATGGTATGACGCTCTAGCCCACTGAGCCACGGTGCCCCCCCAAGGTAACAAGTTTGACATTGATCCCGGACTTGGTGATATCAGATCTTCCCCTACAGCACGTAGAATCTTTCGAGCACTTTCCCATGATCCTTGTGCGTGTGGATGGATGTAGTGGACCAGCAGCACTGTGTACTGCGTGTGTGTGTGTTGTGTAGATATATATTCACACTTCTTGTTATGGGTTCTCTTTAGAACCTGCGGATGCTTGAGAACCGTCTGGAGAAAGCGCAGCTCAAGTGTCAGGAGGCTGAGTACATCATGCGCAGCTACCTGAAGCTTAAAGCTCATCTGCAGGTACGGGAGGCACACACACACAGCCTGTTTTCATGCAAATGAACACACACACACACACACACACACACAGCAAAATGCCACAGGGCCGAACCATCTGATGCTATCACAATAAAAAAGATCCTAGTATCCTTGTTCCTAGTTCCTCATTCGGATTCTGTGTCTTTGTAATCGAAGTCATCTAGAATAAATGTACTGTGAAAGCAACTGAAACACATACAGTATGACATCAGACACAGTTGCGTTCTGACGTCTCTGCTGTGGATAATGTTGCTGTTTGTTTTGAGCTCCTGGTGTCCCCAGGTGTTGCTAGTCTGGTGCCTGATTGGCCCATGATTGGCAGCACCTGTGTGTATGCCATGGGCCCTACTACTGTAAAGTACAGTACAGTACAGTACAACACAGCACAATAAGTGTGTCCAAAGTGTGTCCAAGAATCAGCATGGCATGTTTGACTGATCTGGATAGGGCAACTCCAAGCTGGTGTTCCACAAGTTGCAGCATTATTTGAAGTGAGCCCTAGTACTACAGTATCTCCAAACAAATGGCCAAGTTCCATATAACGGGGTATATTCTTCATAGCCTGACATAGCCCACCCATAATACTGCTGTTCATCCGTATGCATGGTCTGGAGGTACTTTAACCAGATGCGATTATAGGGCAGGGGGGAGGGCATTCAGTTCTGGTTTGAAACGATTTGACAGCTCGTCTAATCAGCTTCGTTTATTGGTCGGTTGTCTGTTAACCGATGTAAATCCGCCCCAGAAGACCGTCTCCAGACCATGAATACGGGTGAACAGCCGTATTATGGACGGACTATGTCAGGCTACAAGTTCCATATAATGGGGTATATTATTCATGCATCCAGTTGTACTGTATGTCTCTTCCCGTGTCTGCAGGAGGAGAGTTTGACCTTCCAGTCCCAGCTGGACGCTCTGGAGGCGGAGATAGTGAGGCAGAAGCAGGAGTTCCAGGAGCTGCAGGTCATGAACAGTGATGCGGTCCTCTCCAAGGAGACCGCCAAGGTACAGTACAGTAGGACACCTGCACTACTGCACCACTACTCGCTCTTAGGGCCGCTTCTGAGGTGGACAGGAAGACAATAGACTAAAAGAACACGGCTCATGCATTGTATTGGCTTTGTTAATTTTATTAATCATCACTACATGTTTCAAATGGTCTTTGTCATCCCAGTAGTGTGTGTGTGTGTGTGTGTGTGTGTGTGCGCGCATATGTGTGTGTGTGTGTGTGTGTGTGTGCGCATATGTGTGTGTGTGTGTGTGTGTGTGTGTTATAATATGTGTGTGTGTGTGTGTGTGTGTGTGCGTGTGTGTGTGTGTGTGTGTGTGTGTGTGTGTGTGTGTGTGTGTGTGTGTGTGTGTGTGTGTGTGTGTGTGTGTGTGTGTGTGTGTGTGTGTTGTCCAGGCGGAGCTGCAGCGTCAGGAGGAGCTGGTGTATCGGGAGCGCAGGGAGAGGGACCGCGTCCTGTCCTTCTATAAGAAACAGGCGGAGGAGCGCATGGCCCAGGCCGAGCGTGTGGAGAGGAGGGTGAGTGAGACCAACATCCCAAAAAACACCCCCCTCACCACCTCACACACTGCCTCACTCTCACTGCCTCACACACACCGCCTCACACACGCCGCCTCTCACACACCGCCCTCTACATATTGTGAAGGACACACTCACTGAATTTCAGTGTCTTTCTTAATCCAAATTTAGTCCTAAAACTTCAAACACTTCACCTACCTAACATACATCAACCAATCAGTTCAATTGAGTTTTATTTGTAGAGCGCCAGATACAATACAGTTGCCTTATGGTGCTTTACAGACAGCACAAGGAGCCCCCATGAAAAACCTAGTTATCCGTTTTAGGACTTAACCTTGGGCAGAAACACACCTCATGGGCTCAACCCATCTGCCTTGGGTCCAGTGAAGTACCTGTTTAGTCAGTGGTCTAATGATGGATCACAAATTGTCCCTTGGTTTTGATTAAGTAACATAATAGAATAGAATGTAGTCTAAGCATAGTTTGTTGTGTATAGTTGTGTAGTAGTTTGGGTTCAAGTCAAGTCAAGTAAGTCGTTAAGTATCCTTTATTTGCCATTTGTGCAAAAAACAAGAGTCAAAGCAAAAGTTAAAAGTACATTGGAATTTTTTGGGGGAGCTGGGATTCACCCAGTGTGATAGTAGCAGTTGTTGTTGTTGTATCCGAGTGTGAGTATGACCTTTCACCTTTGTTTCCAGGCCCAGCGCACAGCCATGCAGCCAGACGAGCTGAGCAGCGAGGCCCATCGGAGCACCACGGGGCTCGGGGAGGAGGAGCGCGCCCTCTCCACCTTTGAGGAGGCCTTCCGCCGGATCAAAGAAGCCACTGGCGTCACCGACACCAGGGTGAGGAATCTCACCAAGCTGTTTGACTTTATACTAGTTTGATGGCCTTTATTATGTGTGTGTGTGTGTGTGTGTGTGTGTGTGTGTGTTTGTGTTTGTCAGTCCTTAAACAGTGACTGTGCGTGCATACGTGTGCATGTGTGTGTTGCCAATCTAGGACATATCCACAATTCAACTATAAGTGGGTCAAACTAAACAACTTGCTAGACAAGTTTGCTCTGTAACAGCATTAATTGGCAGCCTAGCTATGTGGCAAAGGTGATATATAATCTGTACCCATGAGTGCCGAAGTTGTATTCTGTCTCTGAAAATATTTGAATTTGAATTTGAATTTGAACAGATATGATTGATGGGTTCAAATAAAGAAGTGTGTGTGTGCGTCTATGTGTGAGAGTGTGTGTGTGTGTGTGTGTGTGTGTGTGCGTGTGTTTGTGTGTGTGTATGTGTGTGTGTGTGTGTGTGTGTGTGTGTGTGTGTGTGTGTGTGTGTGTGTGTGTGTGTGTGATCCGCAGGAGGTGGTGGAGAGGTTCATCACACAGGGCGACACTCAGAAGCACCTGCAGGAGCTGAAGGAGGAGAATGAGAGGGTGCTGCTGCAGCTGAAGGAGGAGAGAGACCAGCTCCACAAACACTTCCAGGACACCAAGTACTCCGGAGAGGCCAAACTCTCCAGGTCAGAACAGAACACTCACTCAGCACACTCACTCAGCACACTCGTCATCTGAACAAAAGTCATGGCTCAGCTCAGCCATCTTTTTCTCTTTTTGAAAGTGGGCCCACCCACCAGTCCAGGTGGAGTTCTCATTTACTTTGCCTGAGTCCAAAACTCAAAACCTAAAACATTCCAAACATCTCTTGAAAACATTCCAAACATCTTCTTGAAAACACATTCCTCACATTTGCTCTAGTAAGTCTAATGCTTTGGGCACCTGTAGGACAGTCTGCTTAGCCCATACAATGACACATTACAGACACATGAATCATAGTTTTGGTTGTAGTTTGACCAAAATCAGTGTGACCAAGAGCTACTCTACTTGGTATTACTGACAGTTATGGAAAAGAAATGTAGCTAGATCCTTTACCATCTGATCCACTTATAGTGCATCTAATGTAAATTTTGTGGTATCTTTATTTTGTGCAACTCTGGTGCATTCTACCAATATAAATTCTCATAAAGGTGGGTAGGATGTTTGAATCTGCTTTCATAAAGATAACTATAGGTTTTATAGATTTTGGTAGCCTGACTAATAAGCCGACTGTTGACTCCGTCACAGTCTGGAACAATGCAATGGAAACATGTTTCCGTTTGGATATGACGTATCCTCTCACCTGGCTCTCACTTCCACATTCAGCAGTAACAGATGCTAGCTAATTCCAATTTATTTTGACATCGTAGCGGCAATAAGTCCTCAAGATCATGAATGTTAATGTCATGTACCAATTTTGTAAAGGTAATTCGAAAGTAGGCAAGTGTTCAGGCAAGTTAAGAGACATCGCTCTAAACTGTGTGCTGATTGGCTAAACCGTGAACGAACCGAGGTAGGCGCTTTGGTCCAGACTCGTACGGAGGTAAAATTCATTTTAAAGTAAGTACGCAGGATGGCGCTGCCAGGCTAAGATTTTGTGACTATGATATGAAATTTCTGAACTTTATCTTTGATGCTTTGGAGAGCTACTGGTAGCTCCTGAACTACCTGTTGGAGACCCCTGGTTTAGTTGTTGTAGTGCTAATCCTTGTTGTTGTGTGTTGTGTTGTGTTGTGTTGTGTTGTGTTGTGTGCTGTGTTGTGTGCTGTGTCAGTGAGCAGCAGCTGCTGGAGGAGTGTGAGCGCCACCTGGATGCGGAAGAGCAGCGGCGCGAGGCGGCCAAGGAACAGCTGGAGTGGCTGAGCCGCACTCTCAACACAGTGCGCGCCGGGGTGGAGCACCTCAGCGACAAACTGCAGCACATCACACTGGTACAGTACAACACTCCCACTCTCACTGCAATGCTTACCACACATAACAGTGAAAGTAATTAGATAATTCAATATTAATTGTATAATGGGGACGTCCAACGTCATTGTAGTGGTTATTCCTATAACCACTGGTGGCTAAGCTGGTGTGTCTTGACGCAAACTCCAAAGTCAAATAAAAGGTTCCGGATGCGTAAATTCCAAAAAAATTTGTAGGATTTATTATTTATTAAGTCTTAAAACCTGAAAATAAATAAAGATTAATCAGATAAACAAAGGATTCTTTTTCTGTCAGCTTGGTCTGGTCTTTGTCTAGTCTGGTCTAAGACTGTGTCTCCCTGCTCCAGCCACACCCACTCAGGTAGCATCACCTACATTTGAATTGCGGACAGAGAATGCGAGGACCTTGAATCCACCATGAGGCGGAGAGAGTAGGACTATGCTGCAAGACAAAATAGCTTGCAGCTGTATAAACAGCCACTTCAAAGGTAAGCTTCCTGTTTAGTCAGGATGTCACAGCAGCAGCATGATCGGATACTTATTGCAAGAGTAGCATGACTGTCTGACTACCCTTGGTGCAGAGTTAACGTACGGTCATGAAAGACCTGGAGAAGTTTGTAAATTTGACAAGTATTCTCAAAATTTACAGGACACTGGATAAAGTTATGGAATAACATATTTTGTCGGATAAGTTTTGGAACAGTTTTGCGAAATCATAGCTATAGTGTGTCACTCGACTAACGTTTTTGTTTTAAATCATGTGCCGTAACTAAAATGTAAATTGCCGCGTTTCCATTTCGATGGAAATGTTTTCTATCGCAGTCTTCGCGACCTGGCTGGCTGTGAGAGACTGTCTTACCGTGTTGCCAAATTAGATGTTTTCAAATTAGGCAGGATTTAGTGGTTCTACGGCGGTTTTGTGCACTTATGGGGTTGGAAATCATTAGTCATACCTGGCAACCCTGACCACACCCCCTGGTAACGTGCGACGTGCTATTGTTGTTGTTAACTTCTTGTTGGACTTGACTTGAAGCACTGGACGATGTTACAGTAATTATGCCGGGGAAGTGTAGCTTCAATAATCTCTGGCTGTCAAAGAAAGTTACCAGCAATGGCTTGCCAGGGACGAGGACCAGACTCGTGCCCGATGCAAGTTATGCCACAAGAGTTTCGACGTGTCAAATATGGGCGAATCTGCCCTTGTTAGCCACATGAGTGGTAAGAAACACCAAGCTATTACCTCAGCTTCTACTAGCAGCATAGCAATAACGGCGTTTATGGGAACAGCGTCAACAGCTAGTTCTAAGCCGCTTGCCAGCAGTACCGCGGGTTCACTGAGGCAAACGACCATTCACGAGTCAAAACAAGAAGTGCTGAAGGCCGAGATCTTGTGGTCATTAAAAGTAATGAACTCGCACTATTCCTACAAATCTTCAGAGGACACTAGCAAGCTGTTCGCCGCTATGTTCCCCGATAGCGAGATTGCCCTGAGATTCGGGGATGTATAATAATATAATTAATGTAACAAGTATAGCAGCAGCTTATAGCCTGTAGTAGATAATATATAGTATAAATATATATTTACATACATATAATCTATGTAATACGCCTCGTGCGCACGCGAGTGGTCATTGTTTTTTTTGGTCCTGGAAATTCACTAAAAGGTTTTGGAAAAGTCATGGAAAAGTCATGGAAAAAAACTGGTGAAAAAGTGTATGAACCCTGGGTGCACCATGGTCTTTGTTTTGCTTTTTGTTAATAAACTCTGTTTTGGTATACTGATTTAATTACTATCAGATGGAGGTCCCACCGAGATGTTTGATTAGGATTATCTGGATTTTTGCCAAAATTCAGCAGGGCTAGGTAAGATCCTAAATTGCTCTAGTACTTTTCCTTTTCCTTTTAGTACACTTTTGCCCACTGCTGCTCTGTGGGTTACAGACGCAAGTGAAGGGATATCCTTGAAAGGGGTATAAGCCAGAGGCAGGCCGCACCTGAGAGTAAACCCCTCCCCTCTGCTGCTAACTAGTTAGTGAAAGCTATAGGGCTCTGTGCGAATTTGGTTGGAGAGGACTAATCCCCCGAGTGGAGCCGAAAGCACTGATTTCTATGAAATCGTAAGACCCTCGTGTCAACCTGCCTGAAGGCCTGAGTCCCCTTCGCTACAAAAGGAAAACGGCACGCCCCGGGATATCCATAACAGGGTTCTTCTGTTGACTGGATGCTTACTGTGATCATTACATTAGCTTAGGCGTGAACTTGGACAAATCTTGAAATTGAAATTAAATTTTTCTGTCATGGATGCAATTGTCTGTCTCTACTGTATATGCTTGGCCTTAAGGTCATGTGCTATGTGCTACTGTGACTGTCTGTCTGAAACTAACATGTCTGAGATGAATCCAAGGGGGATTCTTGACTAACCACATGTTTCATGGAAAAATTAGGGAAGACTAAAAGGCTGGGCGATATTGCCTGCCTGTGGCAGCCAGTCATGGTCAGCAGCATTACTTGGTCCCAAATGAAAAGGTGGAGATGCCTTTTTGAAAACATCCCAATGCTGCTAACAATGATGTATGCCTACACCATTGACAAATGAGGGAAAACTTTTCACATGTAAAACCAATTAGGTGGCATGTTATATGTTTTATGTGTTCCATGTCAGTCGACATGGGCCCTGAGTGAGAGTGTGTGTGTGTGTGTGTGTGTGTGTGTGCTGGCCAGCTGATATGAATGAAGGTCATGGTTACACTTTATTTTAAGGTTCATATATTAGCCACTAATACATACCTAATTAATGCCTGTATTAGTGCCTTGTAAGGCATGTGTTAGGCAACATTAATCATTTGTTAGGCATGTATTCACAAATTTCTTGTTCTTGACTAATAAGGCCTTTATTCTTGATATAATCTTAATAATGCCCTAATAAGCCATGATCTCTACTTACTAAGTAGTAGTGCCTACCAAAGTAGAATATGTATAACCTACTAGTATACTGTCTGAATAAATCCAGAATAGTGGAAGAACACTTGTAGAATAAACAAGTATAGCTCAACGTCATTACTGTATTTCATTGCCCAGGTTGCTGTGTTCCTGTGACGTTGAGGGCCTACTCCAAATGCTTAGTGATGACAGAATTACTCAGCTTAATATGTTTAATTGTATTATAAAAGCATACACATAGTCTGAAGGTACATCCTTACTGATGACATTGGCCCATACATACAGCTTTTGATATCTACAATTAGGGATATCTCTTGTTGACAAAACTCTGTGAAGCTTTACAGGACAAAAGAGGGCCATTACTGTATATGTACCGTTAAACAGATCTGCTTTCAATGCCAGAGCCAAATTGTTCCTTTTTCTCCAGACAATGGGTATGTGAATCATTAAGTTACTTTTTCCAATTTGGCTGACATTCTGAACAACCCATACCAAGCGTGAACATTTACTTTAAAATGAAATTATTTGTTCTTCACCATGACGCTTGCTCCCCATGCTACTAGAACCTGACCCTAGTAACCTTGCTCCACGTAGGCCTCGGAACACTGAAAGCCTGGAAGAGGCTAACTTGGGAGAACTTTTAGCTTGTACGAATGCACCAAGCATTGGTCCACAATTCTCTGTACTGGCATGCTGACACATATTGTTAATTAACATTTGGCACGTACACATTTGATGTTTTGATATATTTAATTCCCTAAGACACATAGTGTTATACACAAGGACACTTGATAATGAAATAATCTTGCAGCCTTGCTTTGAGATTAAAAAGGGGTGCATTGAGTAAAAGTAGTTGGAACACAGACACTACAACTAGCTCTTGAAGTATATCAAATGACTATTACAGATGACATTTTCCTATGAGGATAAGAAGTTGTTGACGTTAGTTTCACTTTGGACAAAACTAACATTGGACTATAGGCTGACACAGCTTTACTAATACTGTACCTGACACACACAACACACAACATCTAGGGGAATGAGAGACCTACAGGTTGTTTTATTTGAATTTTTGTTTTGTGTCTTTTCCTTTTTGTTTTCAACTGGGAGTTGAAAAGAGGGACACTCATTGACTCTTTCTACATGAGAGATAGAAAGACCAATTCATTTTTTTCTCTCCATATGATGGGATTGCTTTCTTTATTTGGTTTTATTTTGAACATTGTTGGGATACATCTCTAATGTATGCAATGTTGTATTTTGGTTTTGGTTTTATATAATATGACCTTACTAAAGAATTTTGAAAGTTAAAAGCATATGCCCTGGGTAATAAATTAAGTGCAATTTGAATTTAATTTGATAAGTCGAAGACAAATGTCTTTGAAAGAAGGATTAAAAGTAATAATTTAATATTAATTGTATAATTAATATTTGCATAACCATATGCTCTTTTATGTCTTTATGTTTGAGCTTGGCCTGACTCAACTGTCTTCCCATGAGATATGTGTGTGCGTATGTTCTTGTTCCTGCTGTTCCATCATCACAGATAAGGCAGTATATCATGTCCTTGTACGTGTACCCTCCTGTGTCTATATGTCAATGGCTATCTGCTCTCAGGTTACCACGTAGGCACTATGGTCTGACTCTGTGGGGTCCACGCATTGGGTCCACGTCAACTGGGGACGTCCAACGTCATCTTCCGTCGACCTGGGCTGTATAAATAGTCAGGAAACTTCCTGTTTAGTTAGAGCAGCAGAGATGGATTTTTGCGGGTAGCATGCTGTCTCTCCCTTGGTGCACCATGGTCTTTGTTTTGCTTTTTGTGAATATACTCTGTTCTGGATCTTTTCTAAACCGTCGTCCGACTGGCTCTCTAAATAGTTTTTGGTGCACTGATTTAATTACTATCAACAGCAAAGTTGAGAAGTTGAGATCACCCTAAGAATTATTCCAGAGTGAAATACATCCCAGGGCTATTTTCTCGTGATTGCAAGTTCATACGTTGGGTCTGTCGCATAATCATGTCAATCAGGATATCAGTCTTAAGCACTAAAAGGTCAGTGCATGGGGCATATCATTGTACTGACACAAAACACTATTTTTTAAAAACATTAAAAGGTTAAAAACACTTTTCTTTTGTGGTAGTAAGTAGAGGGTCCTTACAGATAAACCGAAGGGTCCCTAACTGTGAGTGTACAGACAGATTCTGTCCAAGGCTGTTTGAAAGCCACCACAGGTAGTGTAGAAATCTAATAATAAAACAATAATAATCGCTTAGTTTTGTATAGCGTCTTTCAAGGTACCCAAGGTCGCTTTACAGTAAGGGGAAAGGGGGGTGGGGGATCAGTTAGAGACCGAAGGCCTCAGTGACGTGTGTTTAAGGTGCTTTTTGAAAGTAGTGTATGTGGGGTGGGTAGACTAGATATACACTAGCCGTAGCAAATTGTTTAGCTAAACCTGTCCATCTAGCGATGAGCCATAGGGACTTGTGTTGCATACTCTGCTCTTCTGACCAGAAACTTCAATCCTATCAGCTATTGTAGTAGCTCCCTTAGTCTAACGTTTGATTTGCTTTGCAGATCCTCCAGCAGATTGTTGACTCCCTGTGGCTACATTTCTTACGTGTCCCTGCTCTTTCTCTGTGTGTGTGTGTGTGTGTGTGTGTGTGTGTGTGTGTGTGTGTGTGTGTGTGTGCTGCAGGCTGAGGGTGAGCGGCCGCTGTTGGACGGCAGCTCTGAGGAGTACGTGCTGGAGCTGCTGGCCCAGGCTGAGCGGAAGCTGCATCAGCTACAGGAGGAGCTGCAGGGCAAAGACCTGGCGGCACTCACTAAGGAGATGGAGGAGGAAGATGTAAGTGTGTGTGTGTGTGTGTGTGTGTGTGTGTGTGTGTGTGTGTGTGTGCGTGTGCACCTGTGTGTGGGTGGACGTGCATGCGTGTGCGTACGTTCTCGTGTGTGTGTCTGTGTGTGTGTATGTGAGTGTGTGTGTAGGTGTGTGTGTGTGTAGGTGTGTGTCTGTGTGTGTGTGTGTAGGTGTGTGTGTGTGTGTGTGTGTGTGAAGGTGTGTGTGTGTGTGTGTGTGTGTGTGTGTGTGTAGGTGTGTGTGTGTGTGTGTGTGTGTGTGTGTGTGTGTGTGTGTGTGTCTAGGTGCAAATGTAGTTTTATCAGTACAGGCTAGGGCTGTGCTTTAACTTTCCAGGATCCAGATAACTTTCACTGGGCTTGTTTCTCTATGTAGGTCACACCATGAATGACTCACTGCGGTCTTTTGTCATAATGGGCTGCGTTTAGTCTCACATGGGTGACTGAAATGTCAAAATGGATGAAGAGGTTTCATTGTGGAGACTCTGCTGAGTCTGAGCAAAGATTTAGCATCATATTTGTTAATATGTTTAACGATTTGCTATAATTGTGGGAAATGTTTGTCTTCCGTTTGTCAACCAGTATCACATGTTTAATGTTAATTACTTGTGGCCTCGCTACTAGGAAGATGTTTAATGAATAAATACTGGTATAATGATGTTTCATTGAGAATATCTCAGTGAATAGTTGTGTGCGCACATCCAAATATCTTATAGCAGGTGCTAAATCAAAAGGATATTTAGAATATCTCATTGAGAATATCTCAACCATCAACCATCAAATAACAACACACAGCACAGTAATCCGAAACCCCAAATTGATCATTGTTGACAAGGATGTTCCAAACATTTTAGAGATGGTGACACAGGTTGTCTATGAATCTAGGGTGCCTTGATCCTGTTGTCTACGATCCCAGGTGGCTTGCTCTGAGCTGATGACTCAAAAAGAGAACCGTATTTGAAAGGGCCAGACTGTTTCACATTACTATTTTATGCAGATTTCCCGCTAGTAGTAGTTTCACTCTCTATGTTAATAGAGGTGTGAAACGCATTCTAATGTGCTTTTAAGAGATTATCAGGTCAACACATGTGGGTAATTGATTAGGGCTATTGTACAACTCTATAAAAGTTGCTGATATGATAGTACACGTTAGCCTATTGTACTTATTGTGAGCTGAAGGCCGGTCCACCATGTGTATTTAATTGAAAATATCTTAAAGTAAATATTTTTGATATTAATATTATGTCAATTCTGTATATTTATCATTTGTATATGTGCTGTATGAGATGTGAAACTGATTCTGGGCTAAAAATATGTGTAATGGATTAGAAAGTGATCTGGCACTAGTCAAAACACGTTGGGTGGTATTCTCCCAGGTGCTCAAGTCTAAAAAAGTGCTTAGTGCAGGCTGAAATGCATGGAGCTAAGCACTTTTTTAGACTTAAGCACCTGGGAGAATACCGGCCGCTGTGTGCTTTTGTTCTCTGGTTGTTCCCTCCATTGGAGCACACAGAGAACTCTTGGCCTACACAGCAAATGGGCAAGAAACTGGCTTAGACTAATTGCACATTCCTCTTGCTAGTCAACAAATTGCTCTTTGTAATTTTGCCACAACAAACTATTTGCCTGAATCATGAACTGCACTGTTGTGGATGCACTGTACTCGTGATTGAGTGTTTTGGTCCAGGTCATTGAACTGTATTTTGTCTGTCTGTGCTCCTGATTCTTGCAGTTTTATGCCAGCATTGAAGGGAAGCTGCCCAGCTACAACATCCGCATCCAGCTGCCGGAGACCCACAGGCAGGATCCTTATGACGGTCAGAAAACCCCCAGCATGCTCACTCCCAATGCCCACTCCCAAACACACATCTACACACACACACACACACACACACACACACACACACACACACACACACACACACACACACACACACACACACACACACACAGAGAGACACACACACATACACACACACACCCAGGGTGCGATTTGTTGGGGGGGATGGCTCAGATTTCCCCACTTCTGGTTTTGGTATCTCTGCCTCTGCTTGAATGATTTTATCTCCGGTGGGGATAACATTTATCCCCCCTTGTTATCTCATGACAGTATGCAAGCCATGTGATGTGACTAATGAACATCTAGTGCACATAAACAAGCGAATTATAAAATTTAAAAAATGCGTCCTGTGTCCTGAATTGCGTGCGTGACAACTGGCGAACTTTGCCGTGAACTTCAACCTATGCGCAGGTGTTTTTTTCTCACTGGAAAGACTAAAGCTTGGAAAACGAAAGGAAACTTCATAATGTTATCACATTGCTTGAACAACTTTGTGCAAAGGAAAACGAACTGTTTGTCATAAGCATAATTTAAGTTTGATATGAAATGCGTGTACTGTCAACGTATCAGGCAAAATATCCTTCTGAATCGCGGGGGATGACAATTTTTTTAGGTCATTCAGCCAGTAGTAGAAAATGACCAAGAAATGGCATAATCTAGGCAAAATGCTTCAACAATACCCAAGGCAGGCCTAGCTGGTCCTATTTGCATTGGCTATTTTTTTATGCTCAATGCCCTGGCTTTCCTCACATTTGCAAAAACCAAATTGTTTAGGTTACCGTCTCCAGCGCCCTATACCGCGCATACCGTCGGATCCAACGAATGCCTTGGGTCAACACATCCCTGAGATATCAAAGTAATTTGGCTATTGTCGGCAACATTAAACAATGTAATCTGCAGCACTTTATTTAACTATTTTTTTTATTTACAACCGAATTCCAAAAAAGTTGGGACACTTTACAAATAGTGAATAAAAACAGAATGCAGTGATGTGGAAGTTTCAAATTTCAATATTTTACTCAGAATGCAACATCGATGACATATCATCATTTATATGAAATATGAAATTCATCATTTTAAGGGGAAAATAAGTTGATTTTCAATTTCATGGCATCTACACATCCCAAAATAGTTGGGACAAGGACACATTTACCACTGTGCCTTTTAAAACAGTCTTCAAACGTCTGGGGACTGTGGAGAGAAGTTGTGGAGAGAATGTTGTCCCATTCTTGTCTAATACAGACTTCTAGTTGCTCAACTGTCTTAGGTCTTCTTTGTCATGTATTCCTATGTATGATGCACCAAAAGTTTTCTATGGGTGAAAGATCTGGACTGCAGACTTGATGGTGCCTTTCCAGATGCGTAAGCTGGCCATGCCACACACACTCATGCATCTCCATACCATCAGAGATGCAGCCTTCTGAAATGAGCGCTAACAATAAGCAATAACAACTTGGGTTGTCCTTGTCCGGATGGTATGGCATCCCAGTTTTCTGAAAAGAACTTTGAATTTTGATTCGTCTGACCACAGAACAGTTTTCCACTTTGTCATAGTCCATTTTAAATGAGCCTTGGCCCAGAGAAAACGCCTGTGCTTCTGGATCATGTTTAGGAATGGCTTCTTTTTTGACCTATACAGTTTTAGCTGGCTATAGCGAATGACACAGTGGATTGTGTTCACTGACAATGTTTTCTGGAAGTAGTCCCAAGGCCACATAGGAATGCTAACGTAATATCCATTACGTTAGCATTCCTATGTGTGATGCAGTGCCATCTAAGGACCCAATGATCATGGGCATCCAGTATGGTTTTCCGGCCTTGACCCTTATGCACAGAGATTGTTCCAGATTCTCTGAATCTTTGGATGATGATATGCACTGTAGATGATTACACCTTCAAACTCTTTGCAATTTTTATCTGAGAAACTCCTTTGTGATCTCGGACCACTACTTTTTGCCACAGCATTTGGGGAACTGGTGATCCTCTGCCCATCTTGACTTCTGAAAGTCAATGCCACTCTCAGAGGCTCTTTTCATACCAAATCATGTTGCCAATTGACCAAATAAGTTGCAAATGGGTCCTCAAGCTGTCCCTTATCTGAAAATTTGACTTTTCTGGCCTCTTATTGCTACCCGTCCCAACTATTTTGGGATGTGTAGCTCTCATAAAATCCAAAATGAGCCAATATTCGGCATAACATTTCAAAAAGTCTCACTTTCAACATTTGCCATGTTATCTATATTCTATTGTGAACAATATATAGGTTTATGAGATTTGTAAATTATTGGATTCCATTTTTATTAACAATTTATGCAGTGTCCCAACTTTTTTGGAATTCGGTTGTACTAACACACAGTAAGCAGCAGGAGAGTTATGTCTGAACGAGAGAGTTTCTAAGTTTTGTGAAAAATGTTGCGCTCTACACGCAGCAGTCACAGGAACTGCAGTAGGGCCTACCCAACTTCATTTAGTGTCTTCATTTTAGTGTCGAGTAATGACGTCACCAACGTAATGCCGTTTCAGAATCACCCCCCCCCCCCCCCCCCCCGCCCTGATTTTTTCATAAATCGCACCCTGCACCCACCAACACAGACACACACTCATACGCACGCACACACACACACATACACACACACACACACACACAAACACAAACACACACAAAGACACACACACACACACACACACACACACACACACACATATTATGTTCCTAACCTCATTCTGTCTGGCTCTAAACCTGACTGATTCTTTATGATCTTTCTCAGTCAGTCACGTAGCACATGGGATCATGACACGTTTCAGACACTCATGATGATGTTGTCACTCGTACTACATGTTCAAAGTGCTCACATAGTAAAGATAGACATTTCTGACATTCTAAGCATGCAGCCCGATCAGTCTGGAAGTTGAAAATTGATGGTTATAATGTCATGCTCAAGCTGCATAGAAAAAGCGGTTTGTCTGATTCTTAAGTTGAATGTAAATCTGGGGCTTTGAGTGCAATCTTTCACTTTGGTCTTATTCAGTCCAGATTCCCTTTGAGTTAAGTACGCATCTAACAGTCACAGTAAGAAACTACTGGACAAATACAAAACCAAAGGTTTTTTTTTTTTTAATAGCCATCAGCCACCGTGTTTTTTTTTCAATGTTTGTGGGAGTTCGAATTCGATTTTATTTTTATTTAATTTAGCATTTTTTTCAAGCGGCGATTCTGAGAACCAACAAATTAAATTGGTGTGGCCTTAGAGGTTAAATTTATTATTTATTTCTGGAGAACTATTTTGCATTTTAGGCATGGCTCTCCCTGGCATACCTTAAAACCATTTCCTGTGATTGACTGATGGTTGTATAATAGGGGTAAATAGGCGTAAGAAGCAGACAGTTGCTTTGCTGTGCACATGTTTGGTGCCTGACTCCGAGCACAGGTGCGTATTTGGCTAAATGACTCACCTGGCTGAGGGAGTGTTTCTCAGCCACACTGTCACTTATCAGGTGTGAGCCATGTCAGTATACAACCGATAAGGCCTCTAGGGCTTTTTATGTCACTAAGCACTGAGGCTGGTATTCTCACATGTGCTTAAGTAAAAAAAAAAAGTGCTTATTTCCATGTGGTACTCAGTCTGCACTAAGCACTTTTTTGGACTTAAGCACCTGGGAGAATACTGTCCTTAAGCACAGGTCATATGGCAAAGTCAAAGTCGATGGTGTGCGTTGACTGGAAGTGACAGGTAAATCAATTTGGGGAATGTTGACAAAAATGCTGATCACCTTCTGTTGCCGTGAAGGACAAGTTCATGTGCCAAAAGTATTGGTGTGTGTAGACTTATCAATAGGCTAGTACTTCACTCTGTTTACTAAGATTTGCTATGAGTCAAGTCAGATCAGTATTTAGTAATTAGATTGTCTTTAGGTTGAAATATGTCAAACGGATACAAATGTGTGTGTGTGTGTGTGTGTGTGTGTGTGTGTGTGTGTGTGTCAGAGAGAGGGGGGTCACTTAATATGCATAAGTCCTGTATTTTTGTCAGACATTGGTCACGTGCTGATAAAATACTCACATTAAACGTCACAGACAAAAACAATGTAAATCACTTCATGCAAGCCTTAATACTTCATACAGGCTCTTGCTGGTGGAGGGGTGAACATGACATGTGCCCTTCTGGCTCTTTTCCTGAAAAGCCTCACTGTTCTCTTTGTTGTTGTTTTTCTCGTATTGTTATGACTGAAAACAGAAGAAGAGGACAGTGGGAATGACGAGGGTGACATCATCACGCGGGCCACCCTCAAACGCCAGTCCCAGCTCATCGTGGACTCCAAGACCAAGAGAAAGCCGCGGCCCAAGAAGAAGAAGGGCAAACTCTGATCTTGCGGTTGATTGGCTGGGCCTTTACGGAGTGGCTCGAACACAGCTCATAGACGCATCCGATCTAGTGACCCTTCCTCCTGTGCTTGGAAGCTTACTTTCCTTCTTTCTTTTATTCTTTTTTTTATATATAACTAGCTGTAGCACCTTTACTGAGTTCAATACAATGAAGTTAAAAAGGTAATTTTATTTCATAGAACAGATGTTTATATACAGTATTAGGCCTAGACTGATGACTGATGTAATATTTTCACTGTAGGGTCTTGAGACTTGTCTTGTACCTTAATCACACATTCATATTGATTGTATCGGACCAAGCCGCTGTACTGTAGATGACCTCATGTTTATGATGACCTCTGACCTGTGCATGCCCAGACTGAAGGGATGACACACAAATAAAGAGTCAGCTGGGAGCATTGTGTTCCGACTTGCTCAGTTGTGTGTATGATCACTGAGTCTAAACATGGCTCATGAGGGATGAGGGCAGGAGGATGTGTGTGTGTGTGTGTGTGCGTGCGTGCGTGCGTGTGTGTGTGCAGAGAGAGGACAGACCTAGCTAGGCTAGTACAGTACATTATCTCTTCATGTACACAGCTTGTAATTTAGACCTGGCCCCATGAGTGCATCTTAGAACACACTCCTAGCTCATGGGTGGGTATTGCATCACATTGTATTACATTGTATACTCTTGTGAGGATCCCATATGTAAAATCACTGCACAGTTGACACTGCATTGCACATGTAATTTGCTACTTGTGTGATAGATAGATAGATAGATAGATAGATAAATAGATAGATACAGATATACTTCATTCATCCCAAAGGGAAATTCCATTGTTTCAGCAGCTCAAACATATAACAGATACACTTACAGTACACATGAGAGAATAAATAGACATGCACATATATATTCAACCACAAGACATTGCAGAGGTGAGGTACAGTGTGATGTGATTGTGGCGTGAGAGAGAGATGAGCGCTGTTGCAGGTGTCCACCATTCCCATGTGAGTCAGAGTCATTATGCAATGAGCTGCTGGGCTGGGAGCTGTCAGCTTCAGTGCCTGTACAGTATGGGGCTCCAATGTCTGCTCTGTTTCACTTCGCCTCTGTATGCTGGGCAGGTTGGGGTCTGTGTTGCTGTACTCATTGTACTGTATTTTGACAACAGATGGTCTACTATAGTGGCAAGACACAAGTTTATTTATTTTTTCTTAATCTATGATATTGCTTATAATAAATGAACACACCTACAGTATTAAAAAATATGCTGATCATTCTTATCGTTCCAAGCTACATCACATAGTACTATATGACTTTAATTTTAATTTTAATTTTAATGTGGTTTTAGTGATTACATGGGAATTTCATGAAAACTGAAATTCTGCACATATAGGCCTACTGTGTGGCCATTTGGAAGGGACGGTATTTTTGGTATTTTAGTGTCCTCATACTGTTGAGAGACCTGGTGTTCCTCTCTGCACCAAGAGAATGTTGATGTTGATGTTGGTGTTCTCTCTCTCTCACATGCTTGGGATAGAGGCAGGGTGACTCCGACTGACACAATTACATAAGCAGCAAGCCAAATGATCACCAGAGACAAAGAGCTTCTCAGTCAGTTCTGACTCACTTGGATTAGATGTTCAGTGTTCCCTGCTGAGTATGGGTGTGTGCGTACATCTGTGAGTGTGGGTGTGTATGTGTCTGAAGGCGTGTGTATGTTTTTTTATTGCCTTCGAGTACAAAACACAGGCTCAGTAAGTATTGAAAGTGTGTTTAGTTAATTAAAACACTCTAAGAGGAGTGGTGGTGGTGCCATAGCAACGTATCAACACTTTTACTAAAGCACTGATAGCCAACGCAATGCAGGTGTGAAGTTGCAGACCTCAAAAGTGTGTCACATTTAAAATAGAAGTATAAACTTGATGTGAAACTGTAGCAAGTGTACACCTGACTGCAACAAACGTGATGAGAGGAGCAGCCAAATGTGTGGCTCCGTCAAACATGGGTGTTAGACAATTATAACCTCATCCATCCTCACAATCCTGCAAAACCTGGTGTGAGCTTTGGGCTCTGCGTGTTGTCTAGGAAGAGGTAAACGTGAACAGTTTGTTTAATGTTTGCATTTGATAAGCAGGTGGAAGGGAGTTGTTTTGGCTCAAACACAAAGAGCTTATGCAACAAGCTGAAGCTCAAGGGCCAAAAACAGCATGAGGACTAGGGTACTGCTCTCTGAAAATCAGTGTAGGCCTATTTTGTTTATTTTTGAGGAAAGACATAGACAAAGCATTGCACTCTGAATATAGAGCACACTTTGTTTATATATTCTAAGCATAGACAATTGACAAACTCCCCTTCATACTTTTTCTAAGAACCAGGCAAATATTGTAGCCTACATAGTATGTGCTGCAGTGTCATTAGTCCATTTGCACTGCTCTGCAATATATTTCTTCAATCTGTCCATGATGCACTTTCCTCCAACCTTTCCTTAGGCATGTTAACTGCAAACAAATGGACTTGTGTGAAGGCCTACATTTCTTTGGAAAACTACTACATATTGTCAGGTTTGGAACTGCATTTTGCATTACATGGCCACCTTGGTATAAGCACTCTGTGGGGTATTATAAAAACAAAGAAGAGGTTGTTGTGAATATGAATAATTTCTTCCTCTAACACACCAAACTGAGACTGTGATCATACAACAGTAAATCTAATCAACATAACGGGGCTATTAACATATTGTGTCTCATCTTGGGGAAACTTTGAAATGATCTTGAAATATCTCCCCACAGTCTCCAACGTACGTCAGTGTGCGCGCAAACGGCATTGATGTGACGTTAACCTGACACAAATAGCAACCTGTCCGACTGGTTACATTGTGTTGGTTCCTGACATTCTATCTTGGTCTACACAACTAGGCCCTACACTAATTTAGGCTGAAGAGAGTAAAGTATTGATTCCCTGATTCAAGATTTGAAAGGGTCTGTTATATCTTAACGTTACCATTATAGCCACTATTGTTGGCGCATCTCTAGGGTTTAGGCCTTTTAAAATGTTGTTAGCGAGCTGACGCCATGTGAACAGGCATCATGGTGGTAGGTTCTTGGAATTTGGCTAACGTTACCAAACTCAGTGAAAGGTAACCTATTTGAGTAAAGGTTAGTCTTGGAGAATTGGAAGTGCACGCAGAAGGCTAGCAAAGTTGGTAAGACAACCCATAGCAAAAAATATTTAAAAATTAGCCTAACATTAGGATAGCCATTCCACGTATGACATGCCTGCAAACCAGTTTTACTCTTCTCAGGCCTACTGGCCTGTAGGAAACATCAGGGCTCACTGCTCTGTCACGTTAGAACGACCTAGTTTTTTTGGAAATATTTAACACAATTTCATTTAATTATATTCAGGATTTTAAACTTTGATAGGCTACTTCTATTGTTTTGGTCACTATTAGACAGCAGGCCAACTGTTTTGGAAATCCACAGAAGAGCTAATGGTAGGTTTTGTTTGTAGTTGACAGGCTGCTGCTAACGTTACTTTGTTGCATGTGACACAGGCTACAATGTCCTCAAAGGGAAAACAAAAGAGAGGGGTGCTGGGACAGAGCAGTGTGGGTTACTCGAGGTTAATGAATACTCAAAGCAAGGCGGAATAATGGTTCATGACAGCTATTTAATTTGTGGAGATAATTCACTAATTTCCATCATCACACAACAGAGGGATGCATAGAGAGAAAACTGGAGAGGTGGGGGTAACGCTACAGCTGAACCCCTCAAGAGAACAGAACAAACAGTAAACGTCACTGTTCCCAAGCAAAGGTCCAAGCATCACAGTGTCACTTTGTTGTCATCCTGGGTGCTCCTCTTCCTGTCATGTTAAAGAATGGACTGAAATGAGAGAGAACAGTGGACTAAAACTCAGAGGCACAGAGAGAGAGATTGATTTTTTGTTGGGAAAAAACAATTCCATCACTGTAAGTATATATGTATTATTCATGAGTTATTGAATTGTTTCAAGAATTCACCAATGTTTTATTTGTGAACTGCAATTTAGTAATTGCTTTGTCGATAACCTGAAGGGAAAGCCATGTCATGATGTAAAAGCATTGGGATTAATTTGTTAATTTAATTCTGTGTTTTATCATAATTGACAAACACAGTGCTGTTATGTAATTCATGCTGGCTTATCTCATCTGGGTAGGTCTGATAAATCTGATTGATTGAGTCAGTGTTAATGGCTTATTCTGCTTGGGTAAACTTGAGTGTGGGTGTTTAGAAAACTCCTGAGGTACACAAATCATACTGATAACAATTTACTCACAAAGCTAACTGTCCCAATGTTAGCGGCATATCGTTTTTGTTGTATACACCCAACAGGCGGTAGTTTCTTTTGTTTTTAAGGGAAGACCATGGCAACAATAGTTTTTTTTTCTATTGGATAGTCATAGGCATGACATTCTAGGCTTGCATGTCTTAGAGATGTCTTATGTTGTAGAGAAGAGCTATGAATAAATCATAAATCATATGTTTCACATGTTGAAGGTAAACAAGGAGAGAGTGGACAATTAATTATGAATTAACTCTGAATAAGATAACGGAGGGCATGTGAGCTTGCATGTGCTTGCAAGTTGAGTAAATAATAATCTCTGTCCTTGTACCGTGACTCTAGGTGGAGTGAGGCGGAGTGGTGAAGGATGAGGTCCATCCTGGTTGTGTCTGGCGGGGAGAAGGGCCAGCGGGGTCGTGGTGCGGGCCCCATGAAATGGTTCCTGTGTCTGCGCAGCCACCACACGGACGACCCAGCGGATGTGAACTCCGGCGGGGTGTGGCTGCAGAGCTTCCAGCTGCTAGACACAGAACAGAGTGACCAGGTGTGTCCTTCCTGACCAGTCACTTTCCTGTGTGGACTACAATGTTGATGCAGCAATTAATTATTGCCATGGATTATTACGTGATCATGTTTTTGAAGAGTGTCCCCAAATATATCATTTATCTAAAGAACACTATGTCCCTTCATATTGGTGCCAATATTTAGGCTAATAATACCTCATAATGTGGCAGTTTGGAAACCTGTGGTAGGATGGTAGAATATGAAAATATATTTAGCTTTATATTATGTCACTTGAAAGTAACTGACATTCAGGGGGCAATCATTTTACATTTTTGAACTTAATTCACCAAGACGTTGCATTCAGTGATGTCTGACAGACCGAAACGGTGAAATCAGATTTCCATCTCTAAGGAAGTGAGAATCCATTTCCTGCTTGTTTGGCTCGCCTGTTTTAGACTTTGGAAGATGTACAAATAAGATTTTAAAAAGAATGATAATGAAGTAATCCAAGTTGTGTGATAGAGAAGAAGTCTAAAGTGACCTCTCAAAGTAAGATAAAAAAAGTAGGCTATGACAAAATGTAACTGTTTTGTCAAAACTGTTGCCTGTGACAATGAATGATCTGTAACACACAGTGCTCCCGCTTAAATTAAATTTGCATAACCCCTCTCCGACCTTTTGTGCCAATTTGGAACAGGCCGATCACAAAAAGACACGTAAACACTTCACCAAACTGAGTATGGCTCCTCAGCCTAGACCAAACATGTGACTTATATAATAGCCTAAGTTTCAGCCAGAAACAACCAAAAGAGAGGCAGCATTCTCGACTAAATGAGATGCTTGACCATCTCTAATGTAGCCTAACCCTGGATTCCTGCACTGTTCATTAAATTCTTCCATTTATCTGAGTACATTTCTGTCACTCTGAGGACACAAGCTTCAATCAGGAGTTGGGAGTAGATAATTATTTTTATGATGAAATAGAATGAAAATACAGATTAATATTCACTTTGTATTTTTTTAAGTATTTATTTATTGTTGCCCATTTTAGAAATTTCCACATGCTGCTTTGTAGTATGTTCCCAAAGTGGGAAATGGGCTTTTGCCTAAAAATTGCAAGAATAGGAATAAACCCATATCGATGTGCAAACATCCATTCTCATTGAATTCAGTGGGTACTGTGGGTAGGCCTACACCACGCCTCTGTCCACTGTCAGGTGCGCAAAACAGTATGAGGAAGTTTGACACCTGCTCACAACTGAAGGAAGAACAGCGAGCAGGTGTACTCTGACTGGATTCCATGGTTGTTTGTTTGTTTTGGGCTACTTTACCTATTTTCGAGCTTTTTGTTGTTGGCAAGGCGCACATTCTTATGAGCTTAGCGGTAGGCTATATTAAAAGCAGACATTATGTCTGTTTTGAAAGCGACATAATTAGGCTACATCCGCTGAGAACGTAGCCTATTTTGTTTGGCTATTCGATAATGAGATTTGACATTGGGCGCATAAGATGAAACTAAACCTCACGGCTGAATAGGTCTCAACCACGCCTTATCACGCCCAGTCTTTCAGAATAATCGCCATAAGAAAGATTTCTCTGGGTTTCAAACCCCTCCCATCAGGCGACTCTTGTCACTGAACAGGTCAGAAGCGCAAGTGTCGTTGAAAACCATTCGCGTGTATCAGTTCAAGCGCAGTCACAGTGCCGACAGTGGAAGTCACTTCATTTCGGGATCATTCTACGCTGCGACAGTAATGCTGTTTTTTGCTCAAAATGCAATGGCACGTTGGTAAAAGTGGAAACTGGATCTTGCTCTTGGCCTCTTCATTTAGGTGACATCAGCTAACAATTGTAACTCAAGATTTCATTAACGCGGATTAAACTGAATTGCACAAGAACTTCGTTTTGGACACACTGAACTACAATCATGAATCCATAAACTGTTGACCTGTAGAAACATTTCTAAACCCAGGAACCCGAAGAAATATGGGGAAATGTCAGCTAACAATGGTGAATATAGTTTATACGTTGTATCATTAGCCTAGTAGTTTGTTTATTTTTTTCAGAGGTTTGTAGATTGATTCGAAGCAACAAACATTTTATGATGGAAATAATTTGGTGAGAAGAGTAGCCAAATACAATTAGCTGCTGGAAATGCAGCGATTAATTGTGACTCTTTCCATTTGTGTGCAATGTTTTGAGATTCATCCATTGATTTAATTGATCCAAAAGTTATAGTAATGACCCACATAGATCTTATGCAGTAGCCTACTGTATATGTGTTCAATCAAAAGACTTATTGTCTTAATGCAATGTCTGTTTTCTTATAGAATACATTCTTGACACTTTTGCAAGCTCACAGCAGGGTGTATCCCATTATTATATTATATATTTTTTTCTAAGCAATATTGCCAGCAACTGTAAAACAAATGTAATGTACAGTAACTTCCCTGCATGTGGTGCGTGGCTAGCATCACTGATGGTCAGATCAGTGGCTTATGTATGCAGAAACCTTGGGGTGAAAGAGGTCAGTGGCTTTTGTGTTGACTGAAACTGCAAAACCTGGCTCTTGCCTCAGGTGAAGTCCTCAGCCGGCCCTGATGTAAGATGTGTTTAGTATTTTAGTCTGGAGAAGTTTTTTGGGTAGATGTGTTGCTGGATATAAAATGATAGGAAATAATAGGCCCCTCACAAATAACTGTCGCCCCGTCTTCTAAAAATGTCTTAAGGGGCTTTCCGTCCCTCTATGTTCCATGGAAGCGGCTCCTCAGAAGAAGAAGAAGAAGCATTCTGTCTTGGAAATTCCATTGCCCTGTCTCTGCCCTCTTCCTCTCTGCTGCGTCTTGCCCATTGTCTTCTTTAGAGGAAGATTGGTATCAGGCTTTACTCTTTTATCAAAGAATATAAGATGGTTTTAGGACTTATTTTCATATTTTTGGCCAATTTTTCTTCGTACAGTTGAAAGCCACAATGTTGTTTGTGTCCATGTGGAAATATGATCTGATACTTTTAGTGTGATCATGTGTCGAAGTGTCTGGTCTATGCTCAATGCCAGGCATTGTATTGCCTTTGCGTAACCATTTCAAATTCCTTTGCTCTGAGTGGTGTTCTAGGCTATACTGCTAGAAATAGCCTTTTTTCTAATAACAAGGAAATTGCCTCCTTCTTAAAAGAATCGGCTTCATCCAACACTTTAAGGATATTTACCAGAACTATCAAATCTGTTTCCCCTTCACAGTTATCTATCTATCCCCTAAATTCTGTTGTGAATTTTTTTTTTTACTTTGAAAGGAATTATTTGTCCAGTGGTAATTTATTTTATGAGCTATGGGCAAGGTTCCTATCGGTCAGGGAATTTCTGGAATATCAGGGAATTTCAATAAAGGCTGTTCCAGACAGGGGAAGTCAGGGAATTTCATCAGTTTGCATGCAAAGTCAGGGAACATCAGGGAATTTGGTTAATACTGTATGTGTGTCTACATGCATCCTTCTTGTTTTTTTTGTTTAGCCCAAAACCTCTATCACTCTAAAAAGGTGCAACATGGTAACAGTTAATTTTTCTCTTTGATTTACTGATTAATGCAAGTAAAGACTTTTAGGAGGTCATTGAAATTCTGCTTTTTGGTCAGGGAAGGTCATGGAAAAGTCAGGGAATTTTAAGTCTGATCTGGAGTGGGAACCCTGTCTGGGTAATACTGTGAGAATAACGATTCCCTAACGAGTCCCTCAGTCCCATTCTGCACACCAAAGAAATGGGCCCATCACTGTGTGTGTGTGTGTGTGTGTGTGTGTGTGTGTGTGTGTGTGTGTGTGTGTGTGTGGGGGGGTGGTGGGGGGTACTGTAGAAGGTTTAATGGCCTTGAATGATAAATATACAAAGGGAATTGTTAACAGTCACAACAAAGCTACAATGTCGAGCAACACATCCTAATTGATTACATTGGGCATGACTTGAGCTCTAGTGTCTCACCTGGGATCAGAGTTGAAGTTGCCATGGGCCACCAGCAGAACAATCACTCAACCTCTCTCTCCCTCCATCTCCATCCTCAGGACCCTGTGCAGGAGTGGGCTGATGAGGTGGAGGACAACATCGTGTACGGCGTCACGCTACGCCGCGAGCCCGTCCAGACGCCCAGCGAAGCGGCCGGGGAACAGCCCGCGTTTGCCTGCGTTCAGTACCGCACCCATAAGGTCCGCAGGGTCAAGGCCGCCCCTCTAGACCGCCTGGTGGACCAGCTGCTGAACCCTGAATGCCAGGACTCCGACTACAATCGCATCTTTCTCTCCACCTACCGAGCCTTCACTACCAGCAGTGCCCTCATTGAACTGCTCTTCCAGAGGTGAGGACACAGGGAAGTGGGAACATTCTGACCTGGTCTGTTGGCATTAAGATTTACAATTTTAATGATTTGTCATGAAAACCTATGAATTCTAAACTAATTAATATTAAAGGCTGACTTGCTACCTTAAGATACAATATTTGCTATTTTGCTTTCTGGATCATGTCATACCTGTAATTGTACAGAAAACAAACAAACAAACAAAAAATTGACCTACTTAAGTTGAAAGGTGAAACCCTCGAAAAAAGGTCTAACCTAATATCAGATGATGCACAAATTTAGGAAGTTCTGATAACCTTATCTATAATGACAAGTGGGAATCTTAATTTCGCACAAGAGATTTAATCTGAATGGCAAATTAATCATCCCACACACATATTTGGAATTTTTGCGGGTGGGGTGAGAAAGATGCTCAACAGGTTTGCGTCACCTGAGAGGTTCTCAGAAAGCATTCTAATACCGCTGAGCAACCACAAGAGCACTTGTCAGGTCTCTTCAGCAGTGGATGGATGGCTGGCTGGCTTGTGTTTCGGCAGCCACATTGCTGGGAACCAGTCAAGCAGCCTTAAGCATCCTCATACCAGTCACTTCAACTAGAACATGTGGCTTAGCCAACTCAAACCTCTGTTTGTCTTTCCTCCACAGGGATGATATGGTTGTCAACCTGGACAATACTGTATGTGTCCGAAGGTGAGTAGAACATGCCATGCTAATCTTGCCACAAACTATTTTTGGTTATTAATGTTTGAGATTAAATTAAAAAGAGCTTCAAATTCACCCATTCACAACCTGGTGGTAGAGGCTACTTTGCGAAACCTGCAACCCACTGGTTACAGAACAGCCCCACTACCTCCTGCACCATCTTGAGACATTTGGTCCGCTACCAGTTAACTACCACCACTCTACCACTCTGTAGAGACAGGTCATGTAGTGTAGTGTTTTGAGTATCTTGGGATGTTTGCTCACTGATACCCCGCCCCCCCTCCAGTCCTCTGCTGCCGCTGTTCCATATGTGGCTGGAGGATCTCCAGGAGGACCTGCGGGAGCCCCCCCAACACCAGAGCCTCCGCCTGCTCCACTCCCACCTCCGCCATCGCATCTGCTTCCGCCGCCTCGCCAGACAGGCACACGCCCTTCTCAAGAAGTTTCAGGACGAAGGTACGGTACACTGTAGTACTTGCCCCCACAAACTGATTCTGGGTCAGTAGGGTCTGGGCTTGATTCTTCCTATGCGTTCTATTGACATACCGGTAACTGTTTATTTATTACCCATCATTTGAGCACAGAGCTGCTTCCACACAAGTCTTTTATTAGGGGGGGGGGGTTGTTTGTGATGGCTGAACTCTGAATGATCAGACTCCTGGGGGGGTATTCCAAGTAGTTGGTTAAGTGATAAACCTGAAGTTAACCTAGAGGAAGACGTAAAACTGAATAAAACTGACGTAAAATGTAAAAAAAAGAGGGGAGTCTGCAGGCTTTGCTTCGTTAAGAGAATCAGGAGTCGAGGCTCCTCTATTATGAGGTTTACCACTACTCCAAGCTTAACTTACCCAGGTTTGTCACTTAAATGCCTTCTTGTGTACTCCTCGTACACAGATAAACCCAGCAGCACTGTGGACGCTGCTACTGCAGAGCCCTGTGCATCCCCATCAGAGGAAACCTCTGAGGACCTGAGCGCTCAGCTGAAATCCACAGAACTAGCGTCACATCATTTCATGGACTTCACAGCACAAGACATCGCAGAGCAGCTCACACGCATGGACGCTGTGAGTACTTTCGCCGTCATGATACTATTTTTTTTAACTCTAGCTTTGGGTTGTTTGGGTTTGGTTTAGTGCTGGCAAAATTAACTGATTAATCATGTGATTAATCCAAAAATGCAAATGCAAATCCAAATTCTTACTGGAGGAAATGAGTTGCGATTGAAAGTGATTAATCACGATTAATAATTGCAAAATTTTGTGATTAGTCAGATTAATTTTTTTAATCGTTTGACAGCACTACTTACTACTCTAGCTTTGGGTTGTTTGAGTTGTTTGGGTTTGTTTTTCTTCTCTCCCTCCATTCCCCACGTTTGCTCACCTCTGCCTGCGTCTCTGTCTCTTCCTCTTCCTCACGCGCACAGGAGCTCTTTGTGAAGGTGGTCCCGTTCCACTGTGTGGGATGTGTCTGGTCCCAGCGAGACAAGAAGAATAATCACCACATCGCCCCAACGGTGCGTGCCACCATCGCCCAGTTTAACGCCGTCACCAACCGGGTGATCACCTCACTGCTGTGCCACCCTCCGGTGTCGCCCGGCAGCTCCCCCCGCTGCTCCAGCAGCCCCACACTGAGGGCAAGGGTCATCGAGAGGTGGATCGCCGTCGCCCAGGTCAGTACAACATGTTGAACTGTAGGTTAATAGGCTAATACTGTGACAATTAGTCCAAGAGAGCTTTGATTTCTCTTGACTTAAGGGAATCTCAAGACGGGTAATGAGAGATCCACAAGTTTATACCTTGTTATATAGTGGGTGATGTGTAGGTTATTAGAAACTAGTAGAAACTGTTGAGTGGGCTGCTACTGTGGCCAGTGTCTGATGTCTATGTGTGTGTGTGTGTGTGTGTGTGTTCTTCCAGGAGTGCCGGCAGCTGAGGAACTTCTCCTCCCTGAGAGCGATCCTGTCAGCGCTGCAATCCAATGCTGTCTACAGGCTCAAGAAGACCTGGGCAGCAGTCAGCAGGTAGATTACCAAAGACATTCACTCAGATATAATACTGGGGCAATAAGACTGAACGTTACCTCGCTCGGATGTTACCTTACCTCAGCAAGGACCCATGAGCGAAACTAAAATGTTCAGACGCAAAACTATTACGGGCTCACGGCGTAACTAATTGGATGGTCTTGGCTTGATTTTTTTTTTACTTGATAGCAGCATTCAAACTGCATTTTGACAAATTATTTTGAAAATGTTCTAAAAACAACAAGATGGATCTTAACTCTTCTGTTCTTCTCATTGGTTTAGTAGCTAAAGTTTCAGCACATGTTGCTGAAATTATATGATCATTTGATAGCAGAAGACTGGATATTTTCTTACTGTACTACTGTACTAAGATTATTTGGAAGATATTCTAAAAACAACAAATTTTGCATATTTCTGAAGATGGGTGGTTTTGCATCTGAACTCTTCGGTTCTTCTCATTGGTTTTGCAGCCAGAGCAGAGGTGTTGCTGATTATTTAATGACGACTGGATATTTGCTTACTGTACTGTCTGTCTTTTTTGATCATTTTTGTATTGTCATGTCAGATTACTTGATGTTCTAATAATTGGTTAATGTGTGTTCCTTTCTCATTCCAGGGAGAGTTCAGAAACATTTGACAACCTGTGTGAGACCTTTCCTGACGAGAACTGTGTGCTGACCAGCCGAGAGATCCTAGTTGAGGTCAGTCACCACTCCCCACCCCCCACGTCTCCAATGTATCTTAATGTGTTCCCATTCCCAACGCTGGCCTAGAGAGGAACCACAACTAACTCTGTGCTTAAGCACTTTCCATTGTCTGGGCATCAGCAATAGTGTGACACTGACGTCATCAGCCTCCGCTAATGGCTCAGTGTTGCTTTTTTTCCCTCTCTCGCCGGACCTGGTATCTGTGTTTGAACAACGATAAGCTTGTTCTCACATGCAGCCCTCGCTCCATACTTTTATCGTGTCATAAAAGCCTCATTGTATGGCCCAGGCAATCAAACGTCAATGGCTCATGGCCGTGTTTGTGGGAGACGCATCAAAAGAAGTGAAATATGGCGCGATGAATCACCTGAGTCGTTGCCATGCTCACCTATGGGTGAGGGCCTGTTTCAAAGGCTTCCCCCGACTGAATGGGTGCTGACTCCGATGGGTGCAGACGCCAGTGTTTCTTAGTGACAGTGTGATTTTCACTGGGGACAACCCACGCCGCCTACAGTACTCTCTAAAGGCCTGAGTAAACATTGGTCTGAAGTGCCACATATTTAAGTATTTAAACATGGCATGTTGCACAATATAAGGTGTGGAATGAACCTGGGTTGGATGTATATTGTATAGGGAGCGAGCCGCCGGCATATTGTTCATGTCATATCCCAGACTAGAGGTGTGTCTCACGCTCAGCACAGTCCATTACTTGACCATTGTGTCAATTTGTGACTAAACTTAGCTTCCGTTGAATGACTCTGCAATCATGGCTAAAACAAATTGAGTTACGAAGGCAGTCGTTTGTCAGTTGCCAGTCCTTTGGCAGTCGTTGAGAGTTACCAAGGCAGTGCTATTTGTTCTCCATCACTGTGACTTCACCGTTACATCAGTGTTTGCACTCACCAATATGTGCTGATCATTTAGTTTTGAATGAATCTATGTCAGAATATTGTTTAATATTGTTTCAAATGCACTATATAAATAAAATGTATTTACTTTGCCTACTTTAATTAAGCCAATGACCTGAGTCTTTTTATTCCTTCAGGAGGACAGCCAGGCAGCTGAGGGGCTCCAGGCACCAGTGGAGAACACCATTACTGCTCCCAAGTCCCCCAAACTCTGCCCTCTGTCCAGGCAACTGGTGAGTGTGTCTTTAAGTTAGTTTAGTTAAAGTCCTTCCCGCTCCATGTGTGGAGCACAGTGGTGGTGCCCATCTCCGTTTGTCTAACCTGAGGCCACATGGCCGTACAGGGCAGTATGACTACAGTGGGGGGGTTAGTCCCCTGGGAGTCCCATGTGTTGAGTGTGTCTTTACATGGGTCTTTATTTACCCCCCCACAAGAGCCTTCAGAAGACCTCATCATCTGTTTTGCGCCAGTGGAGACATCTAGACAGACTATACTACAGAATCTGTTTCAGCACTTTAGCTCATTAGCTAATGCTAATGCAAATGCATGTAATGCTAATGTTAGTATGCTAACGGGCTAGTGTAGGAGTTCCTAATTACAACCAGCCCATCATTACCATTTACCTGTAATGCTATTGTTAGCATGCTAATGGGCTAGTGTAGGAGTTCTTAATTAAGACCAGCCCCATCAGAGTTCCTTATTATAGGACTGATGTCAGATCAGCCAAAGGAGCACGTGCAGACAGGAGAATGAGACAAAAACGATTGTGCGTGTTCAGCAGATTCCCCTGGCTTGCGGATGCTTTTCTGGGCGCACAAAGAGGAAGTGGGGGAGTGAGTGGGAGTGTCTGCATGTGACTTTTGGAGAAGCTGAAACTCTGTCCTGGCCTTAAATAAATCCCTCACAGTCCATTGGCCTTTAATGACACCATGAGGCACAATAAAGCTGTCGAACATCACCTCTGTTGACTACATCTTCATGAATGTCTTATATTAGTTAATACTGGCTCATGCCTCAAGCTAGACCGATAGAATGAATGATTTGGAGAGCTGGCTACTCCATTGGTGACATTCCAAATTTTTTTTTATATATATGTCCAGTCTCAAATGATGACCTGCCTTCTAAAAGTGCTTTGAATGAGGTGCCATTTTTAACCTCCCTAGTGTCTCCTGGCTTCACGAATGTCTTATATTAGTTAATATTGGCTCAGGCCTCAAGTTAGGCCGATAGAATGAATGATTTGGATTTGCTTTGAATGAAGTGCCACTTTTAACCTCCCTTAATGTCTCCTGGCTATAGTGTATGCGTCATTGAGAGTGAGAGCCCATTAGCTGTGTTGTGTATAAATAGTGTTTGCTGATTGTGCCTCTAATGTGTTCCTGTGTGACCCTTTGTCCAGAGCTCTACCAGCGGCAGCGGGATAGTGCCCTATCTGGGTACTTACCTAACCGTTCTCACCATGCTGGACACAGCGCTGCCCGACACGCTCGAGGTGAGTTCAACATGACATGACGTCTGTGTTGTCATCACCCACATGTACAGTAGCCTACAACAGCCCTCCTTATTACTTAAGCCGTCATCTGTCATGTGAGGGATTGGCACCATATGACCTGAATATGCAGATGTGTTTATATTGAAAATAAATTACATATTTTATTTATTATTTATTATTTTGAATCCTCTCTATTGATTTCTTCTAATCGTCTTCATTGATTTCTTCTCCTGACAGGGTGGGCTCATCAACTTTGAGAAACGTAGACGGGTAAGTGAGACCAACCCTCTCTAGAGTTTCGCCTTCTCCTGTGTAAAACAGGAAAGACCCAGTGCGTCATGTAGCACTAACAAATCATACAGCACTCGGACTGTGTGTCATTTACAAGAGCTCTTTATTGTTATCAGTTATAACTGACATCCTCTCATCCATGTTTATGGCCGTGTGTGTGTGTGTGTGTGTGTGTGTGTGTCCACAGGAGTTTGAGATCTTGTCCCAGATCAAGCAGCTGCAGGCCTCCTGCTCCAGCTACAGGCTGAAGACTCAAGCACACATCTCTTCTTGGCTGACCGAGGGCACTTTGCTCACTGACCAGCAGAGGTGTGTGTGTGTGTGTGTGTGTGTCTTTCAAAATACTTATGCATGCAATAGGATAGCCTATGACCAATCACAGGAACGAACAAGTAAACACCAATTAAAAAAAGGCTGTTGTTTTCAGCGAAGCCCACCCTAAACACATAGAGCATTGTGATTAGATGACGCCTTCGGTGTCATCCAATCAAACTCCCTATGGCTTGCTAGACGTACTGGCTGAGCAAATCTATTTGCCGCCACTAGAGTAGTCTAGATTTCTAGGCTACATGAAGCCCTCTTGGGACGATATTAACCGATGAGAAGTTTTCTGAGTAGTTTCCTACTTATCTGCTCCGATGTTGTGTGCAGCCATGAGCTGTCCCAATAGTCTCCTATAAATCTGCTAATCTCAATAGTCTCCTATTAATCTGCTCCTGTGTTGTGTGCAGCTATGAGCTGTCTCGAGGGCTGGAGCCCCCAGTGGACCCCTGCCCCGGGTCACCCAGTGCCTGGAACCACCGCCGCCTCATCGCCAAGAAGATCTCCTCGTAAGTGCCCCCTCCTCTGCTGCAGCACAACATGCACCAGTAATGGGTCCAAACTGTGTCTCATTTTCTCTTGTGTTCATCTATAGCTGTTTGTGTGTGTGTGTGTGTGTGTGTGTGTGTGTGTGTGTGTGTGTGTGTGTGTGTGTGTGTGTGTGTGTGTGTGTGTGTGTGTGTTAATTCTCTGCGATTGACTGTGTGATGTTGTCTCTGTGTCCCCCAGGCTTCTGAGCCACAATGAGAACTCGGGCAGGAAAACTCACGCTGACCAGATCAGCGTCTCCTCGTCTGGATCCAGTGGTTCAGAGATGGAGGATCTCTCCAGCCCCTCACCTCTGCGACTCAAACTGCAGGTGAGCCTTTGCAAAGCCAAGTCAAGCTTCAGAGAGAGTAGGTACTGCATTCGCTCAGATTGCCTCAAGAGAAGGGACATGCTAGGGTTCAATGGTCGTTTCATACAGTACACTATTCTAGATGCTAAACTATACTACACTGCACTATACTACTGTGAGACTTTACACAGTAGGTATCTCCCAGGGTTTCCTCGGGAGTATGGATCTATCTGTACTCCATAAAAACACTGTTGAGTAAAGTCCAGTATACTATTCTATGTTAATGTACAGTATACTACGCTACACTATAGTACTAGACTTTGAGAGTTCAGAGAGTAGGCATCTGCTAGGCTTTAGAAACTCTTGGGCAGCTCCAGACTGGAGCCAGCAGAATCTTGATGCCCTTGAGGCGCTCCTGTAGTGTACTGGAGTGTTTGCTGTTCTTCTGGCGTGTGTGCTTTAGGAACACACAGCTCAACGGGGACAAAGGCTAGGTCTAGGTGGGATGACATGGCACTGTTGGAAATGTAGGGAAGGCAAGAGTCAAGACTTCACAAAGGTTACAGAGCTGAAACCATGGCAAACAAAAATACCTCCCTGTCTTTGACTCTGAATGTAGAGAGTCCGGTTAGAGCTCCAAAACTCTGGAACAATGGAACTACAAAACTAGAGGCTATTAACAATCAATTTAGTAAATATAAAAATAGGCCTATAAAATGAATGATGGGATTCTATAGGCCTCTACAAGGCTAGTACATAGAGTATAAGGATTACAACCCCAGATGAATGCAGAGTGGGCGAAACCAATTCTAAAAGGCTAGGTTGTGAGAATAAAGATGTTTTGGGGATCTGGAGGTCAGTGAGGTCACGCTCTCTGGTGCTGATGCTGACGCTCCCCATTCTGTCCCCTCTTCTCCAGTCGCTGTCCGACTCCTGTCAGAACGTGGCCGAGGACTTCTCCTCCTCCTCCTGCTCCTCTTCATCCCCCACTCCATCCAGCTCCTCCTGCAGCTCCTCTCAGGCCGACCTGGCCCCCCTCAGCCCCGACAGCTCCTCTTCCTCTTCCTCCTCCTCTTCCTCTGTCTCTCCTCCACCATGCACCTCCCCCCATCCGGTCTACAACAAGCAGGGGGCCGACTCCTGCATCGTCCGGGTCAGCGTGGCGTTTGGGAACAGTGGCAACGTCTACAAGAGCATTCTGGTGAGTCGCCTATGGAATGTCGCATTTCCACGACATTGTGTGTAGGAACGCTTGCCTGTTTATCCAATGTATCCACATATGTTTATAAAGCCCATTATGCACTGCGTTACTCCACAATACATTGTTATGACTTACAACAATGGTGACCTCAATAGGTGTGCAGTAAATCTCCTCTGGTGCTCGTGTTGAGTGGAGCTGGTGTTCCTGTAGTTTTCTATGCAAGCTATCCTTGACTCAAGTCTCTCTCTCTCTGTGTGTGTGTGTGTGTGTGTTTGTGTGTGTTTGTGTGCGTGCGCGTGTGTGTGTGTGTGTGTGTGTGTGTGTTTCTCTCTCTCCTAGCTGACGAGTCAGGATAAGACGGCCCATGTAGTGCAGAGGGCCTTGGAGAAGCACAACCTGGAGGGGATGAGCTGCCATGACTTCAGCCTGAGCCAGGTGTTGTCCAACGACAAAGGTGAGCACCGCCTACCTGTACCTGTCGCACGACAAAAGTGAGCACCACCTACCTGTATCTGTACCTATAAGAGGCAGCCCCCTCCACCTGCCAAGGAGGAAGCTCATTAGCATTTGGCTGCCGTTTATATAATCAGTGTAATAGAACACTGTGTCCTAACTGTAAGCAAACCGACTGAAAGTTAGTGGCAAAATCAATTTGTTTTTTAAACTGGAATATCCTAACTGAATGCAACAGAGCAGAACATGCAACAGCAGACACTGCTGTCTGTTTCTATTTCTAGTTGTTTAAGTCGCATTGCTCGGCTTGATTGAATGAAAAGATTCTCTGAATGGAATAGCATAATGCAGACCCCATATAGACAAGGAACAGTCACCCTTGCAACGAAGAACCATATAAGTCCATATTTCAAAATTAAGAATACAAATATTTTAACACATATAAAATGGTTGTAAACTAGTCTGAAATGAAAACCAGACTGAAACCAGATATTATTGAAAAGTGCCTCAATAATATCTAATTAAACAATTTTGGTTTCAGACTCGTTTACTACCATTTTATCTGTGTTTAAATATTTGTATTCAAAATTTCGAGAAATGTACTTAAATGGTTCTTTGTTGCAAGGCCTCACACAACCTGACAGTCACTTGGAGTCAGGACACAGTGTAAGAAGATGTATAATTAAGGCGAGCAAATCCAGTGGAACTGGTTCTGTTGGTAGGGAAATCCTTTTCTAAGGAATCAAAAGGAAGCCATTTTGTGTCCACAGAGACACACATTGTGTGCTAGAGGAGTTTTCTGAAGAGCAGCTCTGATAACTCTGAAAGGCCTCTTGATTCTGCCCATCTGACAATCTCTTATCTTTTTTTTCCCCGCCACCAGAGTTGCTGATCCCCGACAAAGCCAACGTGTTCTACGCCATGAGCACGTCAGCCAACTACGACTTCGTGCTGCGGCAGCGCTGGAGGAACCACAGCGGGATCGTGGGTACCAGCTCTAGCCCCACCACTGGGGGGCGCTGGCGCCACAACAAGTGAACGCAACCAACCACAACCCGCTCTCCAGGCTTTGCCTTCATGTGGTTACACTAGCTCAGCAGCTCCCCCTGCTGAATGCATTTGCAACTACACATGGAGAAGGCCTGGACCCATCAGCCTGTGGACACACTGCACATATACTTAGAGTTCTAATCTAACATGACAGGCTAGGAATCAGACTGAGATGTCAAATTCGGTGATCAAGGGAAGGACATGGGAGACGTGCAATGACAAAAGAGTTAGATGGAAGAAGAGAAAAGAAGATGCGTAAGTCACTTGGGAAGCAGTTTTGGGTCTTCAACAGAAAAGAACACAAGTTGGACTGGACAATATTGGAGGGGACAATAATGTTGGCTCTCTCCGAAGTTCCAATAAACGTCGATAGCACTTTAAGTAGATTGTTGGCAGACCACTGCATAAGCTGTTGGAAGTCTGTAGTTTGCCAAGTCTATGATTTTGTAAGGAGTGGCTTCTGATCTGAAGTGGAAAGGACATTTTGGCAAGAGCGAAGTCTGTTTTTATAGCAAAGCGATTGACTTTGCAGAGATTTCTGCCATGTTGTCCAAGCAACAGGAACATTACCACTTTTTGTAACTGGGCAACGTGATGGATTTCAGCTGTGGGAAAGAAAGACCTCAACTCAAGACCTCACAAATAAAATGTGGTTGAAGTGGGGAAACGTTTGAGTGAGTCTGACCACCACCCGGACAAAGGCCAGAGAGACATAGGAAACACACAGATGAAGAATGGAATTCTGGGAACTGCTCATATGACCAGATCAATAGTCTTGTGCAGAGAGTAACTTTATCTGGGACTAGAAATGGTTTGATCCTTTTTCTCTAACGCAAAATTGCAATATGCTACTGCTTTTAGGAAAATAATTATTTCTGAAAAATTACACACATATGGTTAATTGAAGAGAAGATACTAACTATTGAAGATTTTGTTTGAGATTTCTTAGGTGTTAACTCAAATGGCATTACATATCAGTGTTAATTGTTGAGAAGTGTGTCTGTGGAGTTTTGCCAGTGTATTTGTCCTTGTATATGTCTGAATATGTCCTTATACGTTTATGTTTTGAATTGTACGTTTTTCCTAATGAAGCTCTTGCTTTTGGGGCCTTTCAAAAATATTTTTATATAAAAGTAAGTATAATAATAAGTGTTTAAATATTGGAGCATCCACTCATTGATGGCGTTAGTAGTGACACTAGAAGCACCTGTAGTTGTATTCCCTCTGAAGGGCGTATGGAGTAAGGGAGGGGAATGCACCAAACACTAACCTATCACTGGCGAGGTATCGATGATAGCATTACTGTACAGTATCTCTTCTATTCCCCCTGTGACAAATGAAGGATTTTTTTTTTTTTTTTTTTCAAATCGGTGTGTTATTGCAAACACATGACAAATCCAAGTACAGTACTAGCTGTGTTCTCTGTTAGGCCTTACAATAAAGGTTCATGTAGAGAGAAGTGGCTCGGAAGAGCAAGCAGGCAGACCACTAGAATGTACCAGAGAGCTACTGCATGTGTGCTTGGAGTGCTAATGTATGGAGGGAGGGAGGAGGGCAGTTGGAGTGTGTGTGTGTGTGTGTGTGTGTGTGTGTGTGTGTGTGTCTGTGTCTGTGTGCATGTGTACTTCTGTGTGTCTGTGTGCATGTGTACTTCTGTGTGTGTGTGTGTGCGTGCTTGTGTGTGTGTGTGTGTGTGTGTGTGTGTGTGTGTGTGTGCGCGTGTGTCAGACTTTTCTAACTGGAGCCCAGTGTTGTGGGATGCGGGCCAGCTGAGGTGAGCTGTGTCCTGAGTGAGTGAGTGGTTCTCTGAGTGCTTGTCTAGTCCAGGCGGAAGGGAACTAATGGGTCTGTGTGGAAACAGTAGCAGGATCTCAGAAAGGCTTTGTGGATGTGGATGTGAATGTGGTGACTGCTGTAAGTCTGTGTGGAAGGAATGTAAATTATTCTAAGCACTCTTGCCTTTATTTTATTTTAAACTATGATATTAAATAAAGTCTATAAATAACATTTTTCTCTTCTCATGTTTTTGTTTTTCATTTTACTCTTTACTCATTTATTTTTTGGGGCATTTATATGTTGAAATTTCTGATCATAGGTTTAGATCAGTGATTTCCTTAACATGTTGGACATCTGTGTGTGTGTGTATGTGTGTCAGAGTGTGTGTGTGTGTGTGTGTGTGTGTGTGTGTGTGTGTCTTCATTGATGTAGAAGAAAGAAATATCACATGGTTGGGACCCTACAAGACAGCCATTGAGGTCAAAAATACGAGACAGGCAACTTCTGGTGGTTCTGTGTTCTTTATTCACAATGCTGGCATGGAGCACCGGGGGACATTTGAGTGTTTCTCAAAGTGTGAGAAACTGTGGCCAAGTACTGTTCCAAAGTCAAGCGTTCCAAAGTCTTCTAAATTCTAGCGAGGCCTTTGTTCATAGATTTTTCAAGGATGCACTGATGGAACCTTGGTTTTGAAGTGTACGACTTCCAAGGCGAGTGTGCTACCTAGGAAGCGTTCTCGACTTTGAGAAACACTCGTAGACTCGAGTCATGCCTAGTCACAAGCCTCCTGTCTTGGACACAAGGATTACCTTTTATACCCCATCCACGGGGTCCACGGGGACCCTAATGGTCTGGTCTTTTTCCATTGCACTAGTGGACTGGTGGTTGTCCAGTGAACTTTGACCTGTAGGCTCCATTGGGATCCATTAACCATCTGCATTTCCTGGACTTGAGTTAGTTCCTAAATTACCCTTGGGCTAGGTCTAGATCTCAATCTACTCTGAACCTGCAAAGTGTGAGAGCGCCTGTGATGTCATCAAAAGGTGAGGAGTTTTTCTCATGGGTTTATTTAACTAACAAGAGTCTAGACATAGGTTGGCACTAAAGGAAATCTACTACATAGCCAGCCGAGAAATAAAGTCAGTTGGAGTTTATTGATGACCTATAGGCCTATTCTTGTCCTGTGAAGGGGGCGCCAATATGGGTTAGATAGATTTGGTGTCAAGGCCAGCACAAAAAACTTAAGTTCAGTTTTAAGCACATGCGTAGAGGTGTGATATCACCACAAGAGGTCAGTGTTGTGCAATATTTCGGTGCGGAGGACTGTAATTCCACTATTCACCTGAGGAGGGCAGGCCAGCTGTGTGTAATAGAAAGACACTACAACATGCTTGTGTGCTCTTTGTTCGCTCTTTTCCTTTGTCTGATGTCCCCACTTACCTCATGAACTTGGGATTGACTTGAAAGGACGCAATTGTTGCCATAATATCATCTGTAAGATTCTGATATGTTTATGCAATTATTATACTTTTGAAACAGCTTTTAGCAAGGTTCAATAATGTGTACTGCGCTGAATAGCTGTGTCCCTAAAACACAGAGGGAGCAATCCCAGCAGAGAGGTAGGTTTCAAAACTGACCTCCTAATAGCCTACTGATACAGGCAAACAGGCTTTGCTCCGAGATAAGAGGAGAGAAGTTAACATAGAGCTGCCTTGAGAAATGTGTAGCTCAAGCCATTAGCAAGGTGTCTGTTTTCTATGAAACCCCACTGACAGCACAACTCCTGGAGACTGTCTAGCTCCAGTCTTGCCCAGTGACTAATACTGAATGTCAGTAAAGGTCAGTGTGGCGGATGTTAGCGGCTGTGCAAACACTGCTGACCCAGACGCCGGGGACGCGGGGACGCTGACACGCAGGAACGGTGCCGAATGCCCTTCCTTCCGCCGCGGAGGGGGGCTGGTCGACCGGCCGGCTGACGCACTTGACTGAAGCCCCAAACAGCCCAATCCCAAAGCAGGAGCTGATCCTGGGTCAGGAGCCAAAAGCCGGGTCAGCTATGCGTCTGCCTCCTGTAACTGATACTTAATCAGTCGGTCACGGTGCCATAGGCTCCCTCGGCTCAAAAACAACCTCTTCTTTTGCGCAGGAACGCGTCTTCTCTCCTTACACACGCCTAACAGGCACATGTGCACACACAAACACTTTCCAGGAACCTGTTATGTTTACCGGCTACATGGACTATTTATTTCTAAGCTACTGAAACGAGAGAGAAAGAGAGAGAAAACATCTCCTGAAAAGGCGAGATTAGAAGAGGTGGCATGTTTTAGAATTTACATTGGACAGAAAAATAGAATGAAAATTACATATTGGTTGCTGGCTGCAGAAACATCCACATTCATCTGCTGTAGGCAGAAGGTGGGAGAGCAACAGACAGTGTTTTATGAAGCTCCATTTCCAAGCGCATTAAGAGACAAAAGCCGTCACCAGTAATTATGTCCAAATCGGATGCTGTTACATTCATTCACCCTCCAGATATTGTGTGTTTTTATATTTAGGGGAAACTAATTATTTAATTGGATTCATTCATAAAAAAATATGGCTTTACAAAGGAGGCCTCCAGTTCTGCCAGTCAAAGGGGCTCACTCTGGTGGTGCTATGAGTAAAGTGAAAGTGGCCATGACACCACACCGTGCCCACGCTCATTCCAATGGTGCCAGCCTCCTGCTGGAAGCCGCGAGACGGAGGCTTTCTAGAGCAACACTCCAAGGGCTCTCTCTGTGTGTGTGTGTGTCTGCAGGGGAAGTGTTAGAAACCACAATATGGTGGGGCAGGGAGGCGAGCAGCAGCGGTGGAGACAGCCCTTGGTGTGGGTTTGTGTTCTAAATCACAGCTCCTACAGGTTGGAGAGAGAGAGATAGACAGAGAGAGAGAGAGGGAGAGATCACAGCTCCTACAGGTTACAGAGAGAAAGAGAGTCTGTTTTCTAGAGATCACAGCTCCTTCAGGTTGCAGAGAGAGAGAGATAGACAGAGAGCGAGAGAGAGAAATAGAGAGACCGAGATAGACAGAGAGAGAGAGAAAAGCAGAGGGATGTTACTGTATCAGTGAAAAAGTGCTAGCCCCACGTGGCCCTTAGTTGCTGAGTGTCCAGTGAGGCTCTGATAGGCCAGTGAGAGGCAATTATAAAGAGTGGGGAGATCAGGTCTTATACAGTAAGATGGAATTAATTACTGAGAGTGGTTATTAGCCTCGGTCATGTGGATGCCTTATTTTGAACTTGTGTGTTCTATGTGTGTGTGTGTGTGTGTGTGCGTGTGTGCGCGTACATGTTGTGTGTGTGTGTGTGTGTGGAAAAGAAAGAGAGAGAGAGCGACAGAGAATGACTCAATTGTGTGTGCATGTGCGTGTGTGTGTGAGGCAGAAAGAGAGAGACCTCAATGATCCCTCTTAACTGAAAACACGCATCCAATTCCATGCTCCCCCCCTGGCACATGAGGCCCTCTAAACACACTCTACTCCTTCACGTGGCGTCCCTCTCTCCCTCCCTCCCCCTCCCTCTCTCCCTCCCACCCTAGTTGAACATTGACCTAATAACCCATCTCAGGTCGCTCTATGTTTTGAAAGACTAGGCAACCGAATGAGTTCTCTGCTGAAAAACAAACACGTCTCCCAAGTTGTCTAGAAAACTCCCAACAGCAAATTGCAATGCAATGAACAGTATAAGTGCACACATGCTTTGTTGTTTTTTTGTGGCATTTTCTTGTGAAATATGTCCTAATAATATACTTTTTTTCATAAGGGTTTGTGGCAACCCCCAAAGCCAAGTGTCTTTACTGCTTATTGTGTGCGGTTGAGTCCCCGAATGGCTCTTAAATGAGTTCATGCTGGTGTGTCTGCCCAGCGTACAGAGGCGTCACAACATGATAGGCAAACCAGGCAATTGCCTAGGGCCCCATGCTGAAAGGGGCCCCCAAGATTGACTGTTTAATCATTTTAGTAGTTTAGTTGATGGTGTTTTTCAATAAAATATGACAGAGTTAGACAAGTGCAAGTTCAACACAAATAATTATATTAATGAATGTTGCTTGAAGATGATAACAGTGTGTTTTATGTATGTTTATTGGAAGTGAAGGGCCCCTATGTCCTGTTTGCTTGGGGCCCCCTAAGTACCTTAAAACGTCCCTGCCAGCGTAGCCTCACATGTGGGGTCACTGGATGTTTCATGTGCTGTGAGTCCAACTCTCTCTCTGCGGTGGAGGGTGGATATAGGCCATAATGTGTATGCTCTAAATGTGGTTTGAGAGAGCGAGGCAGACCGTTGGAAAAACAAATGCAATGCACATCTGTGGATGGAGTGAACACACAGAGAGAGGAGCGAGGAGGAATATAACTGCATGGATGCAGAGTGAAAAAGAAACCACGACTTACTATTTGTTGGTCAGAGAAGGCTTTTATTTTCTTGGCATTTGCGAATTGAAAGCAACTTAGAGTTGTTTTCTTGGTTCAATTTTGTTTTCCATTTGGTCCCATTTTCCAAAGTGCTTAACCCCTGGTAAATCAGCCACTCTCCTCTCCTCCTCTCCTCTCCCCTTTCCTCTCCTCGTCTCCTCTTTCCTCCTCTCCTCCCCTGTCCTCTTTCCTCTCCTCCTCTCATCTCCTCTCCTCTCCTCTATCCTCTCTCCTCCTCTCCTCTCCTCTCCTGTGAGTTTGGCTGGAGAGTGAGTGGGGTTGAAATGTGAGCAGGGCTGAGTGAAGGACTTGTCCTCAAGCCTCCTTCTGCAAGGGCCTTGTGCTACTTTACATAACTGGGCCTCCTACCCACCGCCAGGCAAGAGGTCGCTCCAGTGACAAACACACTCCACACACACACACACACACACACACACTTAGCGTGAGTGCATGTGAGTGGTGCGGCACATGGACCTGACTGGCAGGAGCCGAGGTGTTGGGATTAGTGGGAGAAACTCCAAGAAAGCTAAAGGGGGTTGGGGTCAAAGGTCATAAAGAGATGAAGGAGATTTTTTTTTTTTTCCCCAACTGTAAATACAGTTCTGGCTCCGTTCCTTTAAATGAAAGTTTCCTCATTTCTTATGGCTTTAGGTGTTGCAATATTATTGTTTTGTTTCATTTGTTTATTCCCTTGCAGGCAGTGAAAACAACAACAACAAAAAATAAAACAACATGGAATGTTGCCCTTTTTGGTGACGCGTTCAATCAAGGATCTGGGGCAACGCTATGGGGGCAAATGAGGACAAGCTGCCCATTAGCCACTGAAAGGGAGAGAGAGAGTGTATGAATGTGTGTGTGTGTGTGTGTGTGTGTGTGTGTGTGTGTGTGTGCGTGCGTGCCTGACGCTGGAAGACAGGAGTTTTTTGTTCAGCAGAAACAGCTGTTGCAGTGGGACGTGCGTCATTCTTTTGAATAGCATCACTGAAATTAGCA
>JAODXP020000035.1:10525996-10608496 GCA_027497455.2 Sardinella longiceps | reverse complement strand
CACAATGGGAAGATAGTGTTATGCAAAAATGGGCAAATTTAGAAACTGGAAGTCCTGAAGATAGTGTTATGCAAAAATGGGCAAATTCAGAAACTGGAAGTCCTGCCTCAAAATGAAAGTGTCCGAATTACGTTGTTCGTACAGGCATGATTGAAGTAGGTACCACTCGCACCTCAACACCCAACAAAAAAAAGTAAATAAATAAAACAATATCAACCTAAAGGACACAAGTATAACTAGGCCTGCTGGACAGCGTTATTGTAAAATACAAACGAAGAAGGCTACAGGGAATTATGGCCATTGCATGACTGTGCTGTAGCCTAAATATAAACTGGCGGTTGATAGCTGGTAACATTATAAATCCACAAGTCTGATGTTCATAGCCTATAGGCCTATAACTATTGTCATATTGTCATATTTATAAAATGGAAAAGGTATAGGCCTACTCCAATTTTGCATGACTAATGATTGTTACCTGTAAGGCCAGTCATAGGCTATCCAGTGACTCGCGGTGCCTACTCCATTAAATGCAGGAGACTCAGAGTCTTAGGATCCGCAAATAACCAATCAAATAAAAGCAAGCATGCACCTACAGCATCCCAGCACAGCTAGACTTGGCCTATGTAAAATAGCGGCAAGGAACACTGATGCAACCACAGAATTATAGGTTTATTCATATAAATAAGTGAAACTAATGAATATGTGAACAACATTTTTGTAAAAATCCGGGACAATATCTGTCAAGGAAAGATTTATCTGTTTTCCGGGACAATCAAAGAAAATCCAGTACATGTGGCAACCCTAAAATGACCTGTCGATCTGGAGTGCTGGAGTCCATCTAGATAGGCCTTGCACTTATTAAGTCCAGATAACTGCCGACCTCTAAGATGGCCGACTGAAGAGACTTGCTTTAAAAGGCCTTTGCTTATAATACAGCTTTCTAAATTCAAACGTGTTGACTTGTGACTGTGTGTGTGTGTGTGTGTGTGTGTGTGTGTGTGTGTGTGTGTGTGTGTGTGTGTGTGTGTGTGTTGTGCTTGTGCAGATCTGAAATGTGACAGTTGGGTAAACGTTGGGTATCACAAGCTCCTCAGCTTATATTACTGCTCAACTGACTGCTGTGTGTTGAAATCTAATAAGGATGGGAAAGACATTCCGTTACCCCCACCCTCCATAATCCCCTCCACCCCATCACACACCCACACACACACACACACACACACACACACACACACCCTCATGCCCCCCTCATCCCTGCCCCCTTTTTGAAATTGCCCCACATCTCGAGGGTCAGCTGGTCCACATTCCTTTGACGCATCCGACAGTCATGCTCTGAGTAAGACGTACAAAGTATAACTGGGACAGGAGCCGGACTGGAAACTTTCCCCATTCAGCCTAAAGCTTGCAGAAACTTGAAGAACTTGAAGGCTTTATATGGCCAACATTCCATATAGGCAAGGCTAGAGCTCCTAAACATGAGGAAGAGGTTTAGGGCTTTGTGTGTGTGTGTGTGTGTGTGTGTGTGTGTGTGTGTGTGTGTGTGTGTGTGTGTGTGTGTGTGTGTGTGTGTGTGTGTGTGTGTGTGTGGTGGGGGGTGGCGGTGGGGGTCTAGCTGCTCTCTGAACAAACAGACTGCCAAGAGTGCAATACATCTGTCAAACTCGGATAGAAGCTTTACAGTTGTAGGCCACAAGTTTGATATATAAGATGGGGTGTTATGGGAGTTTGTGGACTGGTTTCCTAGATTCAGAGAGAGAGAGAGAGAGAGAGAGAGAGAGAGAGAGAGAGAGTGAGAGGAAGAGAGAACGTTTATGCGAGGAGAGAGAGGGACAGAAACGATGAAAAGGAGAGAGAAAGAGAGGGAAAGAGAGAGAAAGAGAGGGAGCGAGCTCTCCAACTGCTGACAGCCACAGAAATGTGTGGGCGGCTGGGTGAGGCGAGAGGATGGGCTGACCTACATTTTGCCATGACCTGACTATGATCCCCCCCACCACACACACACACACACACACACACACACACACACACACACACACACACACACACACACAAATCACGCTCATTACTTAAGGCTGGCTCGTTGGGGAATTTGCAAGTCTGGTAACAAGATCAGAGCACCTCCACATTAGCATGTAAAGATTATTCTCTTTAGTTTTCTTCTCTCTCTCTCTGCTGCCCAGGCCAGGTGGGTGTTTGGGCCCAATAGTTGCCAGTGGCTCATGGTCCCCCTCCCAGTAGAGATGCCAGGCAGGCGGGCAGGCAAAGGCTGCATACTTCTGGGCTGATCTCACTGGGGGCTGTGGTTAGCGTTAGCTTTAGGGCTCTGACTGTAGCGGCTCCAGTTAGAGCTCCAGCAGCAGCAGCAGGGCGTTCCTCAGACCTATTACTTCTGCCCCTGCAATACTCAAACTCTATACTAGTCTACACCCCCCTGCCCCCCTCCATCCCTCCTCTTCTATAGCACATGGCCTGCTCTCTTTGTCTGCTTGCTCCATCTTTCTCTCTCTTTCTTTCGCTCTCTTTCTTTGTCTTTCTTTTTAAACTCCCTTTTAGGTATCACTTTTCTGGCGTCTTACACACACACACATACGTACTGTACATACACTCAAGCATACGTACACACACACAACACACACACACACACACACACACACACACACACACACACACACACACACACACACACACTCCCCACCCGCCTTTCCAGTGCCCTGTGTCTGCGACTGACCTAATTTTCTTGGAGAGAGGGGCCAAGGGTGCGGCTGGCTGACCCACTCTGGAGCAGGACAGCTCCGGTTTAGCACTCTCACTCTCACTCTGCTGCTGGGTAATAATACAGTAATGTGCTATGGTAATAATAGGTAATAATAAGGGCTGCTGGGTAATAATGTACTAGGCATGTGTTGGGCGGGGCCGGTTCTAGGTATAGACAAACTAGGCGATTGCCTAGGGCACCAAATATCAGGGGGCATCACAATACTTTACTTTTGCTTTTTACTTTATTACATTATTTTCTTTAGTTTTTCACTTGTATTTCTAGAAAAAAGGGGGCAAAACTCAAATCTGGCCTAGGGCAGCAAAAGACTAGAACAGGGCCTGGTGCTGGGTTTGATGCACTGGGTTATGCTGTGCTGCCCGCACCCCCAGTCATTAAAGATAAAGATATTTTCCTCACTTATTAAATGTGGCCGATCTTTACACTAAAATTCAACACTCTTATTATCTTCCCAATATGTTACAAGTGGTACCAATAGATGTGTCTGATTTACTTTACTTGACTAGTTTACTGTAATTTACTGTAATTCCAAATACCCCCACTGTAAGAGCAGATATACCCATACCCTGGTATCGCTGACATTATTCAATGTATTCAGATTGATTTCGTGATAAGTGTGTATACTGAATATAAAATAAATATCAACAGCGGTGTATGTGAAAATTATATGCCACCTTCAAACACCTTGTGAATGGCATCCTTATTTGAAGTTACGGAGGTAACCTCCCCACACAAATCTGGGTCAGAGTGAGTGAAACTACTGCACTTACGTAAGACTCCAGCTAAAGGCATCAAAACATCAGTCTGCCCCACTGCACCTCATGCACACCAATATGCACATCAACTGTTGCCTGTGGATAGAGTGTGTGTGTGTGTGTGTGTGTGTGTGTGTGTGTGTGTGTGTGTGTGTGTGTGTGTGTGTGTGTGTGTGTGTGTGTGGAAGTGTGTGTATGGGTAAGTTGGGGGGGTGGGTATGTGTTAAAGAATGCAGTGAATGACGTTAGTACACACAGAACTTGAACTGGTGTCAGTTGAAAAGTGTTTGCATTTCATGAGAAGCTAAATGAGGAACTCTGTATCCTTATCACTGATAATATCAGTCGTCCTCATAGTTTAACGTTATCTTAAGTGCTTGATCTGGAGTAACCGTCTCATTTTTGCACTTCAGAGGTGCTTTCGGAATGTTCCGTCCTCTTGACCAGGTTCTATTTCTCAATACCACCGTTATCAGGATGATTCAGATCAAGTTCTCTTTCCCAGACGGTGAGAGTATTGCTGTAGTGTTCTTGCCGATGATGAATTGTGACTCAAGGAGTTACTTCAACTTTTGGAGAGCAGCCCTCGATTGTGTTTGTGAAAGCCACACCAGAGGCAAGGGAACAGCACGTCTAGTGAGGAGGGAGAGCACCGAAGGTCCGGGACATGGCCGACACACACACAGGAGAGAGGACGAGAGAGAGTCACATAAGAGCTCCAACTGTTCACTTTGGACTTAGTGTGTCCCTCCTTCAAAACTCTTTCTGTCCTCCTGCTAAACTCATACACTGAGCCTGTTATGACACTGTTTCTACCCTACACCCCCCCCTCCTTTCATTTCCACTCTCTATCATCCTTCACACACTCTCACAAACACGCACACACACACACACACACACACACACACACACACACACACACACACACACACACACACACACACACACACAGTGCTCTCTCTCATCTGTTCCTATTCCAGTTCCCTCCCTCCCTCTCTCTCTCTCTCTCTCTCTCTCTCTCTCTGACCTACATTTGCAGCAGCGCGGTTACGTAACCCAGGCGGCGTGTGTTGTTGATCAGGAAGCCTAAAGCTAGTCCTACTGCTGGTGCTGCTTTGGCTTGTTCTCTCAACTGCAATGTCCTGTCACTAGTGTCACACACACACACACACACACACACACACACACACACACACACACACACACACACACACACACACACACATACACAAAGGCAAAGGCGTACAAGCCTGTTTGGAAAGCACTTGTTATAGCCTAAGACAAGAAGCAGTTGCTGGCTTTGATGGTCCAGATGGAAACAGAAGAGCAGTATATTGGCTCATGTTTGCTTTTTTGTGGCGTTCGGCTCGCAGCGCAGGACAAAGCCTGCAGTCAGTCAGCCAGCCAGCCAGCCAGCAGAGAATGGGCAGGGCAGACTGTTTTTTCTGCCTGTGCAGATGGCGTGTTTTCGGTTGTTACATCATTGGCAATGCTAGTATGTAAACACAGTTTGGGAGAGGTGGCAGCCAAGGAATGCAGAAAACATCCCCTCAAACATGACAGAGCACTGACTACACCCATACACAGGTTTGGGAAACACTTTAGCTAAATGATCTCTATAGGTGTAGGTTGTTAGAGGTGTATTGAATATTATGTTACAGGTGTATGAAATTTCTTTCCTGTAAAATAGTCTCCTCTCCAGTGACTTGCATTCAGACAGGGAAAGGTGCATTTACTGTGGGCTGCTGCGGAGACTCCCTCTCTCTGCAGGATGGATGGCCAGCTAACCTGAGCGTGACTACAGCAGCATATGCCTGCGTTTGTCTGCAGTGGCAGATTTGTGACGTACATCCCCCTGCCCCCCTCTCCTTTTCCCCCCACCCCTCACTCTTCACCGCTCCTCATCCCTCTCCTCCCCTCCGCATTGACCTACTTTTCCCCTGACCTGTTTTCGCAAGCTTCTGTAGGAACCGAACGGATGGAAAACGTATGAAAAGAAACGGGGAGGGGTATCTGCGCAGCCCAGGAAGCAATGCGGCTGTCAGTGAATGTCACCTTGCCATTGTTCTGTAAGTGCCGCTGCTGTGCTGTGACTGGCACTGCAGCCGTGGGCATACTGCACATGCTAACGCGCGCAGCTTGCCTCGCGCTACAGGCGGTGGCAACAACAGGCACCTCTTTGTTCCCGCTCTTACACGCTGCTAAGGAGAGACACGAGTCGCGTTGGTGATAATGAAAACATGCTGACATAAGCTGTCTGATGTCAATTATTTTCCATTAATTAATCGGCCCTATTTTGTGGAACAATTATGAACTATGTGCCAGAAATATGGAAACACACTATTAGATAACATTTGGCACTGGGGTGAAAAAAAGACAAACAGATCTCTCTCGGCTTCCTCATGGGGGTGTTATATGTAGCCTAGTTACACTTTCATACGTGCTAAATTAAGTTAATAATTAATGTACGATAAAAGATCATGACTCCAGGTCTAACTTCACATGATGTTACCTTTGTTTCTATTCCCCCCTCCCTTTGCAAGCCCAATTAGTCAGAGGCAGTTACATAACATGGCTCCGTTGCTGTGGGACGATTCGTTTGGACGGCCTTGTGAAATGGAGTTGGCACATATTTAGAAGTTTCCCGTTTCTGTTTACACACTGCCTGTGGTAACCTGTTTATAACAGAGGTGGCATGTTCACTTACAAGCTCACAGGCAATGCCTATGTGTGCTGGAGCATCCTGTTCCCTCTCTCTGGGATGGGACTGTTACTTCATTAAGAGTGAGGTGTTGTTCCCATATGTGACATTCATTGGGCCTGCTGGCACAGTCTGGGTATTTCTAGAACATCGTGTCTCTCTGAAGGTATGAGGTAACAGTGGCCATCTTGACCTCTCAAAAACTGCTTTGGATTTCAGACCCGCCGCTAGGGATTCTAATCAAAAAGTGAAGGCTGCGTTTGCAGTGCAGTTATGTGCCCTCATTCATGCTCCTGGGCTGTTTTTTTCTATGATGTGGGTAAGTAGGGCAGTGTTATGTCAGGGACAGAAGATTCCGGAGCCCTGCTGGGATACTATGTACCCATGTGTCATTCTGATACTCCTCACATTTCAATTAATCCTGCGTGCTAGGAGACACTGGCAGCCATGGCTTGGCTTGGCCATTCAGAGAGAACATGCGGGGGAATTCTCTTGTGCACATTGACTTCTGCACGTAACGCACTGGTTATTTACTAATGCCTGGGGAGTGTCAGTGCAATTCTTGGTGACATAAGACACATGAGTCAGGAGTGTGTATGAAAGGATGAATTTGCCACACAGATTTGAGAATGAACTTCAATGTTTTATTTTTGCTTGTTTGTTTTTTTTTTTCTTTTTTTCTCACCCATGGTTCACTTTTATCTTGAGTGTCTTTCCAAACATATCTGTGCAGGGTACCACAGTAAACACCCAAACACACTTTCTTTATCTCTTTTCCTTTTTTTCTTGAAACTCTGCAAACACACATTACATTTGAGTACACTGGTGTACATAAGGGAGTTATGGGGTTGGGGTGTACATACATAAAGAATCACATTCTAGAGATAGGTTGAGGCTAAAGACAAAGGGACAGAAAATACATTAACAAAAATAATAATGGTAAAATATGAAATATAAAATAATAATAATAACAATAATAATAATAATAATAATAACAAGAGAATAAAATAAACCTTATAACATCATCCAAGAGAGAAAAACTTTACATTTATACACAATGGCCAGTGGCAGGCACCTGAAAAGCGAAACATTTAAACACAGATTGTACAAACCGAATGATACAGTGCAGAAATAGCACTTAGCATCCCCATGTGATAAAACACTACAGTGGAACTAGGATGCTACACAGAGGTGTCAATTGTCCAGACAGACAGATAGGCACCTTTTGAGAATTAAAAATGACCCAGTGGTCAGTAATGGCAAACACCAGATATCATACATATATATATTTATAACATATATGTACGAGTAAGTGACCTTGTTATAACAAAGAAAAGCAGCCATAGTCATGAAGTAGGACCATAAAAATTTGGTGGCCATGGACAGCCCAATTCCACGCCATGCCATGTGTGGGACACCTAAGACACTTGAGGCTCACCTGCCCCTCCAGCACTCTGCTCTACTGAGGTAGTATCAAGTTTGTTTATTTTTTTCTTTTTTTTTCTTTCTTTTTCTCTGAAACCTGATCTATGAGAACAAGTCCATTGTGATATGTTTTTTAACGCAGACCATAATATTCCTGCATCGGCAGCCCGATTAAAACTGTGAAGAATCACCCGAGAGTCAGTGTCAAGTGTGTCCTCACACCTTCACTTGTGAGAAGAGTGGCAGATGTTCTTAATCTTATTCAGATTCGTTTGCTGATGATCTGATCTCCTGAATGGTGACTGGGCACATTCAGAGAGCTCTCTCACTTTAATCTGGGTCTGGAGCAGCTGCTTCCAATCAGTTTGGTTTGTCCTTTATTATATGGCCAGACAACTGAGAACAGGGGCACATTCAAAAATACCTTGAGAAACCTTTGTGAAACCTCTGAGAAACTTAAAAAAATAAAACTGGAAGCATCGAGCTGAACGAACAAAGGTTTTTAGGACTGTACAATAACTCCAGCAAGGACAAAATGGACAACCTTTTTAAATCTCTGCTCCTTTTCTGTTTACTCTTGTGTTTTCTTCTTTTTTGGTAGTTTTTGATATTTTTTTTCTTCTTAAAATATATTTAAATATTTGTAAATTTTTATATGTCACAGTAATATACAATCCAAGTGCTTGAAAGAATGGCAAGGGAGGGAAGGAGATGGAAGAGACGTTTTTGTTTTCTGAAGAATGGAACTCATTGGGGACTTGGTCCCGCATCGATGCTTATAGAGGAACTGTTAAGTGCCACTTTACTGATACAGCTGAGGCCACAGCAGTTTAAAGAACTAAACAGGTGTGCTGTGAGCCCCAGGTCATCCCTACAGACTGAGATGAGGAGAACCTTCATCTTTAGCTTTGAGCTTTTTTGACACCATAAATCTCAGATTGGGCTAAAGGAGTTTCACTCCACCTTCTTCTTTAGTGACAATACTTTGTCTGACCCCAACAAGTGCTATTGTATACTGTACGTCTCTGGATGAAAGAGAGAACTAGAGGGTCTTAACCAAATATGACACAGTGTACCAGACACAAAACCACATCCAAAAATCACAGTCCAGGAACTATTCAATAATTTCTACCCTCAGCTATGGAAGGATGATGAGTGATGGGCTATTTTACACTGGGGATGTGAGAGGACTTGGTTGAGACACCTGGTTATGGTAGGAAGTTCTTAGCGAGAGAGTTCGAGATTTTCCTTCTTTTCACTCGCGCCTCTTGTGCCGCCGCCCGGCAGAGGTCTTTTTCCCACTTTCCTTCACCTTCTCCTCTGCTTCTCCACGGGAAGATTTCTTGGGGCTCGCCCCCTCTGATGAACTCTTGGCTGCCTCTTTGCTGCTGCTGGTGGTGGTGGTGGGGGTTGGGGTTGGAGTGGGAGTGGGTGTGGGGGTAGAGGTGGGGGTGGTAGTAGCTGGCCCTTGCTGCTGGTTAATATGGGCCAAGGCGAGGTAAGGGTGCTGGGGCAAGGCGGGGTTTGGTGATGAAGCTGAGGTGGGGGTGGGAGGGGTGCCGCAGTGGGCATCCCCCTGAGTGGGAGCCCCGCTGTTGGAGAAGGCTCGGTACTTGAGTCGCAGCTTGTGGGGCAGGGCTGTGCCTCTCACCTCCGTCTGGCTCTCGCAGTTTTGGGCTGCTGCTGAGGAGCCGGTGGGGGACAGTGCAGGCTGGTGGACTGTGGTCAGGCACTGATAGCCACCTGTGTCGGAGGAGGATGAGGAAGGGGACTCGTCGTCTGTGGAGCCCTCTCGATCTGAGCTCCGTGGGTCTCCGTCACTGGAAGAAGTGTCTTTGCCTGAGGAGGAGTTTTCAGGGTAGAACACCTCGGTTCTGGGGCCGCCTTCGTACGTTAACACTGGCGGCTCCTCGTCCAGGGTGTTGAGGTAGGATTGTTGGCGCTGGTACAGATGGCTCTTGCCCTCCTCGCTGCTCGCTGGGAGAAGGTTGGGGGCAAAGGTGTTTGGGTTGTGATCTTGGCTTGGGTTACCACAGAGGCCTTGTTGTTGTTGATGGTGTGCTTGTTGTTGTTGCCCCTGCTCGGAGACCCCATCCATCAGGCTGCTGCTGCTGCCGTACTCATAGCGCGGGGAGTCCAGCGTCTTCCTCGCCAGCTGTTTGGCCACCTCAGTGATGGTTTCCAAGCTCCCCGTATTGGCCCCGTGCTGAGTGTCGTGAGAGACCTGACCGTTGAGCGCTTGAGGCTCTGGCTGGTGCTCCATCTCCTCAGCTCTCTGCTCGTCCACGGGGTAGGAGCCGCTGCTGGAGCGGTAGAGGATCACGCTCCTCTGGGGGGCGCTGGACTGAGGTGGCAGGCTACTCATGGTCTCCTGCTGCTCCACATCCTGAGAGTGGTGAGAGTGCAGGTTGCTCAGGCTGTGATGGCCGTTGAACATGCCATTGATGACACTGGCCTCCAGTCTGGCGATGTCCATTCCCATGCTCTCGTGCTTGACCTCATAGGGCTCTGGGCTGTCACGAGATGACCCGTCCGACATGTCGGACAGGGAGCCGCGGGGGGAGTACTTAAGCACCTGTCTGTCCCCACGGCTGGACTGCTCGGCCTCGGAGGAGTCAGAGTTCATCATGACTTGGGAGGCACTGGAGTAGCCACTGCTGGAGAAGTAGGGCTTGGCAGAGGGGGTGCTGGAGCCTGTGGAGGTGCCGCCATTGGCTGCCGCTGCTGCCGCCGCCGCCGCCCCGCTAGTGATCTGTTGGCTCTTCTCCATGTAGGAGGCGGTGCTGATGAGGCCGAAGCGCAGCTTGAGCTGCAGGAGCTCGGTCTTCAGCCGCACGTTCTCCTCGTTGAGGGCGATCACGCGGTTCTCCAGCACCATGTCGTTGAGACGCCGCTTCTCCCGGGAGCGCTTGGCTGCCTCGTTGTTCTTACGGCGCTTCTCCCAGTAGGAGGCATCTTTCTTCTCATCAGAGATGAACTCGCGCTTTCTACGGCAGGTCATGTTTTGTTTGGCCTTGGCCCCGCGTCGGGTAGGGGTTGATTCAGGCTCACTGTACGTTGAAAATGTGTCACAATTTTCCAAGTCGGCACTAGAGTTTGGGACGTGAAGATTCAGACTTTCCATTGTTTTCCAAGTGAAGTTAGTTTGGAAGCGTAGCTCTCTGCTGACATTGAAATAAACTTTGGTTCAAGATATCTGGCCAAAATGGATCAGACTTTATAGTGTTTTTTTATTAGGATCAATCAGTTCCTTTGGATGAGGTTCCTAAGTTCCCCTGAGGAGGAACCTTAGTGATATAAGTGCTCCTCTTGGGTTCTCTTGTATAAGTTCAGCTCCCAGACTCCTCAAGTGTCCAAATTGGCCAAAAAGATGAGGAAGAGGTGGAACTCGACATAAACCTCCCTCATTTACAAATCTTCGGACTTCACGTTTCGAAAAACAAAGACGTCTTCTCTCCTCAGGGTGAGTTGTGTGAAGTCTCTTCTGTGTTTTTCCCACAGCACTACTGGGTCAAGTCCGTCTGAAAGGAATTCCTCAGGTCTGGCTGAAACAGCTTTTTGTTTGTTTGCAGATCGAGGGAGACGTGCAGCCAAGACTGTGACCTAATGCTTCAGGTGTCTTCAACAGGAAATGGGTCAGTGTGTCTGCCGAAGGATTTTTCCACAGCTTACCCAGTCTCTCCAGGTCACACCACCCTCTCTCTCTCACGCGGGGAATAAAGCTGTGAAAACAAAAACAAAAAGAGAAAATATGGTCATTACAAGGTATTACACAGATGGCTTAAAATTCAACAAGTTCAGCAAGACAAATATTAGTTCCATGTGAAAATTAATACTAACTTTTGGAGTGGTAGCAAAATATTAAATCAATTAAAGTTTAAATCGATCTGTCCAGTCAATCTGTCCAGTGTGGTTCTGTGGTTCTGACTACAACGAAAAACTGAATATAAAAATAAAAATAGAAAATAGATAAATATACAAAACAATGCTGGGATTAACAAATAACCATGCCCAACTAAGACACTAAACTCGACTAAAAGTTAGTTGAAGTTGAAGCAGGAGCAGTTGTTGTCCGTGTTATACTTCTGTGATTCTAGCCCACAGTGAGGCTATTGGAGGAATATAGGTCAGTGTGTTAGCGCGCAAGAGGGAGAGGGAGAGGGAGGGTTAGGGGAAAGAGCTGTGCTGCAGCTCTTGTGTAAGACACTGCACTGTCACATAACCACAAGCACCTGACCCAGAGCCAGCGCCAGCGCTGCACCGCGTCATAGCCCAGCAAAGTAGAGGAGGATGGGAACAGGACAGTCAGACGGGCATTCCTGCGTCCTCCACCTCCGCTACTCTTTGTGTGCCACATCTGACAATACTCCAAGCAGTCTATGCCATGCAAACCAAGCGAGACTCTGCCACCTATCACCTCTTCCACTGTGGCCCACTTCTAAGAGTGGTGTCAGAGCAGAGTAATAGCTCATTCCACTGGGCTGTAATAAAACGCCTCTAATTTACACTGCCCTTTGGATAGGAAGCAGCCTGGGCTGTCTTTGACTTTTTCCCCTGGTGTGATTTAAGTCCAAGTCCTCCTCTCCTCAGCGCACAGCGGCCGAAGCCAAGTAGTGCATCTTGTTATGTCAGAGAGGTGTTACACAATCACTACTGGATCAGTGTCTGGGATCTCATTTCCACCTGGCAGCATTCCTGCCTTTCCATGGTACGATGAAAAACAAAACTTAAGCTCATGTTTTTTCCTTCCAGTCCAGTTATTCATTCTCCAATTACTATACTGGTGTAAAATTTAACAAGACCTTACAAAATCCTATAATTTGTCACAAAAAAAGGTCGGAATTATCAATATTATTTTTGTCTAATGGAAATACATACAAATGAAAGTAATAAAAATAAAAAATAAAAATATATCAACAAAACATACAATTCCTTATCCCAGACAATAACATACTTCAATGGTGTATTTTTAAAGTGTCATAGATTCTACCATATATCCCAACAGAATATTGATTTAGTGTTAAAATACAGCATATTCCTTAGAAGTATACTTGGTCGGTTCCTCCCAGGAGGGTGACACACGGTTACATAACCTCACCCAGAGAGCCATGGCGCCTGCTTCTGTGCAGCTTCTTAACTCAGCCTATTCTAACCATCACAAAGCCCTGCATTCTACTCTCAGCGTGCTTCCACAATATGGTGCAGGGTGGGGGGACGGGGAAGAATGCCTTTTATTCCCATGCTCTGAAAGCCTTTTAGTAACATAAGCATGGAAAACGCTTCCTGTCTCATCACCCGTCTTCAAATTGCAAATCTCCATTCAGGGCTATTTTGGTTGTTTGGTTGGCGGCTGTTTATTTTTACCGATCCACAATAAAAGGGGAAGGATTTACATGTGAAGCTCAAAAATGTGGGGAAACAAAGGATTGCGCTCAATGCCAGTTTCCACAGTGCTAAAGAAACACCGTGCAGGAGAGAAAGAAAGAGAGGGGTAGAGAGAGAGAGGGAGAGAGAGAAAGTGTGGAGCTATGTCCCACTGACCTAGAAACTGAGGCTGCCCGGTAAACACTGCACTCAGTCTTGACGCTGCGCCGAAAAATAGGTCAGTGTTACTGCAAGAGAGCGAGCGAGCTAGGTAGAGAGAGAATTAGTGTGGGCTCTAAAAATAGAGGGAGAGAGAGAGAGAGAGAGAGAGAGAGAGAAAGGGCGGGAGGAGGGAGGGAGTGTGTGCGAGCGAAAGAGCGAGGGAGGGGGTTGGGGAGGAGTGGAGGCTTTCAATTGGTGGAGAGGGGAGGAATTTTACCAGCACTGCAGTGCTGGAGCAGAAAAAAAAAAAAAAAAATCAAAGACCGAAAACGTCAGCAAGTGATATAAGATTATTCAGAGCAATGAATCACACAACCACTAATCCCTGGACACAAACAAAAAAGCCCTTGCTTTTATTCCAATTGTGTGCAATGATAAATAAATCTACATGAAGGGCATCTATTGAACAAGAGGCTAATGATGGTGGTGTAAGAGGGGGTAGAGTAGGGGTGTAGCAGAACTGACGTCATCTCATTGCCCAATTCATGCTGCAAGCCAGAGAGTCTCTGCAACGTCTGCGATGCTCCAGCACATTGTGTGTCTGTGTGACTGACTGACCATGAGGCCAAGTTCATTGTTGTGTAACACCAAACGACTCAAACTCTTGCCCTTTATACTTTGTCTTTTTTTTTTTTAATTTAGATGAATCACTATCAGTTCTCACATACACTGTAGGCTATCTTGCACTTGCGTGAATAAGCACATTGCCAAATTCTGTTGCAATAGCAACGTTTAGTTTAAAACTGCTTGCAGTTACCCGACACTCCAAACTGACAAAATTCTGACGCCATAGCAGCCTTCAGAGATCATTCTAACAAGCCCTTGACAAAACAGGACAGATGCTTTTAGGCATCTCAGGGCTATCAGGTGACAGAGTCCAATTGAGGCAGGCGCTGATGAATGCTATTCGTTCTGTTAGTGTCTCCCTGTGATGTCTGGTCTATGGTATGTCCGCTAGCTCTAACAGACTTGCTCAGAAGCCCTGCACGTGGGCCCACTGGATTCCCCAAGTCTACAGCTATATCTTCATCTTCTCAGAAAGAGGGGCCACAATCTAAGAATACTGGGCACAAGTCCAGTGAAAGTAATACTCAGTTCTATCAGTACACAAACAGAGAGCTTTTAACATGTTTGCCCAGTCAAAAGGTTCGGATGCCTGGATTGAACTTTTCTATGGGCCAAGTAAGGCCATATGTTTCCACAAATTTAATTTAGACCTCTTCTTAGGTCAAACAAGGTTCAATTGTGACTCCTATGAGCATGCAAGAAATACTGGTGTGGCGCACGTACCTCAGAATTAGCAACTGCAAAGAACAATAAAGATTCCATTATCACTATGATAATTTGGTTAATATAATCAAAGAGAAGAACCACACTGCATAATTCTGTCACTCTTTCTGACTGAATAAAACTAGGTGAAAAAATCTAGAGCACATTCCTGACATACTTATGTGAGGAGTGGCAAGTTATTCTCAATGGACTTGTTCACCTTTGCATGGGTGCACTCTGCCCACAGTAGCGATCTTTACATTACTTCAATAGCTGATGTATTATATCCTGAAGGCATAATCTGGTAAACTTGGTCAGAAATCTTTGCTACACTGTTTGGACAGGGGTGACAACTGGGAGGCAAGCTGAAAACTCTTGCCTAATACCACATGGTGCTTATTAGTGATTTGACCTACATTTTCAGACAAGCAAGGCTTACTTGTCTCCCCCCCTCCCCAACACCATCACCCCTAAGCCTGTCCTTCTTCAAGCAGAGAGCTGGACCTGATCTGGGTTCTCAAACAGCTGCATCCAACATCTACACAACACTCTTGTGTTAATTACGCAACCCCTGGCAACTTCTCTGAATGTTAGTCAAGTCAAACAACTTCCCAAAGTTAAAAACTATTTGAGGAGTACTTCGGCTGTGCAACATCTTTCTCTTGGATTTATTCTCTCTTGTTATGTCTCTCAATTCCCAATCTACTTTAAACAATTTAACTCCAGAATGTGCAAACAAAAAATATTCAGTGACCATAATTTTTAAAGTTTGACCTTCATCTTTTCATTGATCAAGTACTGTATATTGGACAACATATTGGACTCCTTCTACAAGCTGAACATACTCTTCCTTAAAGGAATAGGACACTCCAAATTCCCATGGTCTAAGTAGACTAGTAAAGCAGTGCTCTGTGATTTCTTTCACTCCGTTGTGATCAAATGCAAGTCCACACTATGACTCACTCACTGGTACCGCACCCTGTGCCCCAAACCAAAGTGATGTAAATTAGAGAACGAAGACTAAACATCTACAATGCAACGATCATTGCGTTGCATACATGCGTCTGAAACCTCACCATGTTCAGATGGCAGAGGAAGAATAGCACTGAATCAAAAAAAAAGTCCGATATGTGGTTTTATATTGCCAGATATAGTTTGTCAAATGCAACAAAATTACAACGGAACCCTAACCGCAACAATGTAATATGAAACTTTCAAGGGAAGTAATGTGTGGTGGGGACAACGTGGTAAAGTGCAAATCATAGGGTGGCATTTCTCTCCTAGGACGTTTCCAGGCCACTTAAGTTAACGGCTACAGAGAAGGGCTACACGTGACAAGCCGGGCAAGTGTCTCAAGGAAACCCATGGAATGTGTCCAGTTGTTTGACTTGCAACATAACACAAAACTCCCCGCCTTCAGGGCTGGGCAAACTCCCAGTATGTCTCATAGTAAACTTTACGCCATGGCAAAACTTAACAAAGACTGTAAAAAAGCCATCATCAACTATTATTTGTAATATTAAAATTAATAGGTCTAATATTAACGAAGAAGCTGTAGCCATAATTATTTAGAACTAGGTCACAACTCCTTCCCAAAGGTTATAAACCTAATGCAATTAAGCAGTCCCAATAATATAGGTCAACAGACGTTCAACTGCCAGACATGAGGTTGTCTGGAAATACAGTTAGGGATGTTTAAAGAAGAACAGGTTCTTTCCCAAATATGGTCTTAGCTTCATCCTAGGCTACGACTATTAACCGTCAGCGGACCCCAACCCCCCCAAACGTTTTAGATTTCGTAAAGAATTCTACCCCCACCCGCCGGAAAACGCGGTTGAAATGTGGAGGGGGATGCCTCGCCTTGACCGTAAGTGTATAGCAATGTGCCGAGATTAAATGCTATACCCAGTGAAATATTGTTTAACAGTAGGCTACGGCATCACACACAAAGACAAAATAAGTCTACCTTCTATATTTTGTATGAGATGATTTTGCGCTGACATAAGACAGACCACACGCGTTCCTACTGTCTGAAGTTGCCAAATGAACAATAACCTCGCCACGCTTGCCTGTCTGAGTGCGCCTCAAGGTGATGCGATTTTTCATCTAATAGCCATAGAACAGAAAGCATCAGATCATGCAAGCACAATGGATAATATAGTAGCTTTGTAAATAAAGTAAATTCTCACCTGTATGTATATCGCTGATTCCAGATAAAATCTTCCAATAAGAGTTGGTTCCAGAGTTATTATCCTCCGATCTCAGATTCAGTTGGATTTAGGCTGGAAACGTAACACGCTGCCTTGTTCCTCTCACACCGGCTCAGTCAATGATGCTGGCTAGCTCTAGTCGTGTCTCCCACTTTTGGTCCGCGTCCTCATGTTATGTCGGAGTCTTGCTCTAGTTTCCTACCCCTCTATCTCCCGGTCGTTGAATGTGTGTTAGTAGGTCAGTAGTTGCATAACAGAAAGCTTTAGGTGCCTAGTCACGTTTTTGTTCTCTCTCCGCGCGCTCTCGGTTTGCCCCCACCGTTCGTCTTCGTTCCCCCTCCCTGCTGAAGTGAGAGGAGACGGGAGGAGGTAGTGCCGGGGCGAGGAGAGACGGAGTTAGGGAGTTGTAGGTATTAATGTTACGTCAGCTCCAGACATAGAGGAGGCTACAATGGCATATGTTACTGAACGAACCTAATTGACCATGAATGAGATGAACCTAAACATAAACGCATGATGGTTTAAATAGCGCAGCTATCCTCAATGATTATGTAGGCAAAAAATTGAAATACTAGAGTAGGTGATAGACAGCCCTATCTTTTTGAGTGTAATAGATTTTAGTGTTACATCAGAGTGCGCTGTCGTTTACAGTGGTCAAAAATAGTACTTACACTCTACCCTTAGACAAACACATTTGGTTATTACACAACCACAATTTAGGCTACTGTTGAAGAAAATGAAATAATTCAGTATCTCAATTGAAAAGGAAATTGAATACCTTACACTAACACTCTTTTGAATTAGAGGTAGACCTACCTAATTTTCTTCTTATGTAAAATGCATTTACAAATTCTGAGAGCATTTTGAAGAGCATTTTGATGGTTAGTCTAGTTGATGTGTGTGTGTGTGTGTGTGTGTGTGTGTGTGTGTGTGTGTGTGTGTGTGTGTGTGTGTGTTTCACTACTGTTTTGGTCATTGTTTATTGAATACTTTCTGGAAACAGGCCTAGTCTCTCCTGTCAAGTCTTTTTTTTTCAGAAATACAAACCATGTGCTAAAAGAAGCCTGAAAGGTAGGGAAATGGAAAGAACTCTCTCTCTCTCTCTCTCTCTCTCTCTCTCTCTCTCTCTCTCTCTCTCTCTCTCTCTCATCCTTTGGCTCTCACAGACATCACACAGAGGGCACTAGCTTTAGTTGTACCCCATGCTGTGGCAGTCAGACCCCATTCGGAGCCATTGAGAGATGGGGTGTGTTTTCCACTGTCAATGGACTCATACGGATGGAAGGATCACGTGACCGCTCTCACGCCTGTGAATACTCATGTCTTCACACAGACATGGTTTCCTGTTACACAAGGAGAGACCAAAATCCAATCCAACACACAGACGGGGTGATGTGAGAGGCTTTGGGGGGAAAAATGAGAAGTGTGTGCACAAACTCACAGACATAGAAACACAAACACACACACACACACACACACCCTGTCTCTCTTTCTCTCCTTTGTTTCTGTGCTGATGGACATAGCCCAGATTGAAAGCCTTGGCCTTGAACTTGCCCACCCTTCCCCCTCCCTGTTTTCCCCCCAGCACTCCCTCCTCCCCTGTCTGCATCTGCAAGGGTTCCCTTGGCAACCGTTGTGCTGCCTGCCTAGCAACTGCCCCCCACTCCCTTGCCGAGAGATGGGGGTGGAAATGGGGTAGTGGGGGAGACAAAGGACCCAATGTGTGTTTACGTACCATGGATTATCTCACACACACACACACAGAGACACAGACACACACACACTAGAGAGACTAAATTCTGTCCAGTTTCTGCTGCAGGCCTTTCCACAAACATTCACATATCATCAGTACTACACTCCACACTTAGCTGCTGGAAAAGAACTAGCCATATAAGTCTGATGTAATGTTTGTCTTACTCTCCTACATTATAGGCTTCATATTTGACAAGGACTTCTAAGGAAAAATATTTATTTTTGTTGAAGGATGCAAATAAAGTATTAAGAAATGATAGTTGAAGCAAACTAATCTCAATATAATAAAATAAAGTAAAACATTATAAATATTTCTGTGGTATTATAACATGACACCACCCTACCCATTGTTTGATTTCTGGAGAGAGGAAAGTCAATATAAATATATTTTTTTCTAGCGCCCTCTGGTGTTGAAGAGGTACAATTGGAAGAGTGCATGGAGGACAAAGGTGAAATTGTGGTTAAATGTGCACCATTACTGTAAGCATTGCACTTAAAGGAAAATAGGACATTTAAACAAAACTGATTACCAAAAAAAAGGATTTATTCTTTTTTTCTGTTGCTGTGTCGTTTGAAAAAAAAGCTGTAACAATTTGCCTCCATCCGCAAGACCAAGGATGTGAATCAATTGTCCCCTAGCAGCTGAAAATAGCCTTTGGAATGCTGACTGTCAATTGAGCTCCTTGATCAACATTGGATATTCAGAGGGTGAAAACCACCAGACACTTTCCCTCATCAATAAGTCAGCTCAATGTCATGTTGCAAATAAAATGTAAATTTTCCCCAATGATGCTAGGTAGATAGACCAGTTTGATTTTTAGATCACAACGTCAGAATTAGAATGACAAAGCTGGTCCATGTCATAGATAATAAATAATTATGCGCTGTAGGTCATCAATATGTTTACATCATGATAGTTACTGTGTATTTTAATCCACACTGTATGCTGCTAGGCAATAAAAACAGAGGAGTTGAAAAGGGGATTTGAATGGTGATTTTGACAGCCAACATTTATTTACAACAAAACATCACATGACACAGTATCACATTACAGTGTGTTAAATATAGATTAAAAAAAACATACAGTGCAGACAGATGCTTTGCTATAGGCAGTGTGAGTGGGCTTGTGTCCAAGCTGTGTTTGACAAATAGCTGATGATGAAGATGAGGATGATGAAGACGAGAATGACATTGCTGTGGCGTAACCACCTACGCCTGTGACGAGGGTTCAGTGTTCCAAACTAACCTGTTCAGCTGAGATTTCCTACAAAAGATCTCAAGCTTATTTACATACAGTATTGATGAGGTTCATGCACAAAAGGTAAACCGATATGGATGGGATATGGATTGGATTTTAAAATATATGATTTTATAAAAATCCGATAAGGATTTTTTTTCTTGAAAGCAAGTTTAACTTACAGTATATACACATCACTAAACTTGCTGGCACTGAACAATATATGTATCAAAAATACTGGAAAAGAAAATACTTGTTGATAATAATATACTGAAATAATGTTTGTTATTTGTAACAGTAATAAGGCTTTGGTTGATGACAGCGCAGTATGAGTCTGTTGTTCTTAAATGGAATGCACAGTTACAGCCAATGGGGTCACACACACTGTGACAGGAATCAGAACAACCACCCCATCCCACACAGCACAACAGGAGCAGCGCTTTGACCATCTGTTTGTGATGGGAAAGAAAATAAAGTCTCTGAGCAGCCCATTCACAAAGTCATTTTACCACACTTACAGATGCTTGTGGGCTGAGGCAGATTGGAACCACAGCACAAACACATGGTGAATATAACAGAGGCATGGCTAAGGTCTGGAGGGATGAGATGGTGCTGTGAAGGAGATGAAATACAGAGGCATGAGGTTTCCATAAAGCACAGTAGCTAACTACGATAGCAACTTTGTTGATTGCAGTGCAATTTCCCATTGCCAACTAAGTTGCTAACTGGTTAAGTTGCTATGATAAGTTGCTAACTATGATAAGTTGCTAACTGGTTAAGTTGCTAACTATGATAAGTTGCTAACTGGTTAGCAACTATGCTTTTGAGAAATGGACGCCTGGTCTGGAGGAAAGGGATGGATGGAGTTGAAACGATGATACAACCTCCTGTGTGGTGCTGGGTCCCATGCTGAGGGGGTCTCAGTGGTGGTGAGGTAGGTGGGTTGGCTGGTTGGGAGCTCACTGAGCGGCAGGCCGGTCTTTGGTGTTTTTTGCCCTCAACAGTACCTTCAAGGCACTACTCCCCTCAGTTTAGGATTAGGATGAGGGTTGAAGGGGTTAAGGGTTCAGAATAAGGTAAAGGTAATGCCTTTTAGGCTATGTTGCCTGGAAGGTGCCGTTCGTTGGGGGCAAAAAATACCATTGAGAGCCACAGGGCCTAAAGTTTGTCAGTGCCTCTGTGCATTTTAGCTGAGCTTGGAGAGGAGCTGGTGGGAGAGAAGCTTCTTGAGCTGGGCCACCTCCTCACTCAGGGAGCTGAGCTGGGAGCGGAGGGCAGAGGACTCCAGCTGCTGCTGCTGCTGCTGTTGATGTTGCTGTTGGGAGTCTGTGTGTGGCTGTGAGGGCACTGGGTTGTATTCGCCTGGGGAGGGGCCAAGATGAGGAGTTAGCTCCTGGGGGTGAGGTTGTGGATGCTGTGGATGCTGTTGTTGTTGTTGTTGTGGTTGTTGCTGTGTTTGTTGTGGGTGATGCCAAACTGAGTGGCGCTCCGATGCCCCGTAGCCATACTGGCCCCTTGGTTGTTCCCTGGTGGAGTCTCTGTGTGTGGCTGGCGTGAGCTGGGGGGCAGCGTGCCAACTGGAGTCCCCCTGAGGGGTGGGGTCCATCCCCTCGCTGGCACCGGGCGTCTTAAAGCGCAGCTTGTGCGGGAGGTTCTTCATGACCTCTAGTCCTCCCCCGTCCCCCTGTCTCTGCCGCCCCTGATCGCTGCCGCTAAGACCCTGGCCCCCGCCCAACACGTCTCCGCTGGGCCCCGGGGGGTGGCAGAACCGTGGCTCGTAACCCTGTCCTTCTCCAGCAGCTGTGGCAGCGGTGACGCGAGGCGACACCTTGTTCCCGTCGGGCGGGTCGTGGTCAAAGAACACGGGGCTGCCCTCGATCGAGCTGCCAGGGGTGGAGAATCCGGAGTCTTCTGAGGCGTTGCTGCTGCTGTCGCGGGCACCATGCATGGCATACGGGCCCCCCTGCGGAGGTGCCAGGGGCTGGTGGTGTGGGTGAGACTGGTGGTGGTGCTGCTGCTGCTGCTGCTGAACAGCTGGCGCAGGTGTTGGGTAGTGGTTGTAGTAGCGATGGGTGGCAGGGGCCGGCACCTGGGCACAGGGGGGAGGAGCTGAGAGGGGCATGACGGACACCTCACAGGGGTCTTTGACCAATCCGAAGCGGTACTTGAGCGCCAGGAGCTCGGCACGCAGCCGCGCGTTCTCCTCCAGCAGCGCCATGACGCGGTTCTCCAGCACCATGTCGTTGACGCGGCGCTTCTCCCGTGAGCGCTTGGCCGCCTCGTTGTTCTTCTTGCGCTTGTCCCAGTAGCTGTCGTCTTTCCTCTCGTCCGGGATGAACTCGCGTTTGCGCCGCAGGTTGTTGTTGTTGTTGTTGTTGCTACTGCTACTGCTGCTGCTGGAGCTCTCTTTGCGCTTCAGGCCGGAAGAGCAGCCCAACAGGGACCGGACCAGCATGCTACTGGTGGTGAGGATGGACACCGCCTCGTCTGTGAACGATAAACTCGCCTCTGCATCCCCGGCTGATTCCTGCAACCCTCGACTCAGAGGAGACGAGCAGTTTCCTCTAAGCTCTCGGAGAACGCAACTATCATCTCCCATCCCAGGAGATGGCACTTGTGGCCCCGTTCCTATCACACTCATGGAGACTGTGACCTCTTTCTTTGGGACAGAGAGGGGAAGAGAGGACGCTGATGCGCCTTCTATTTGACAATACCTCCACCTAGTGACAAAAAATAATAAAGCACTCTTAGGCAAAGCACTGGTCAGTCATATTTGTCATGCCTACAGCTTATGTAAGACAGATAAAAACATAGAGTAATGTTATGCAACAACTTCACATAATTGCAGTAACCCTTCGCATGATAAGGCCTGAGAAGAAATACATTTAAATAAATTTCGCTTTGCGTAAAATGTGCAAACGGTGAAAATATCAATTTACTTGTAAATAATATTGAGTTCTTCAGAGAGAGGATGAATTCTTGGCTCTAAAATAAAAGCCCCTTTGAGTTCGTTTTCACCCAAGAGACAAGTGACCATTACAGTGAATGCAGGTTGCCAGTGTGAGGTAACGTTGGACCGGCTACATGCAGTTAAGAGTTCCACGCCCGTTTGTGCGTAAATTGAAACTCCTTTTCAGTAAATTAATGGAAATTGCATCATTCATCGTTGAATAAAGGACAATGCTGCACATCACACACAGTTAAAGTTCTTTTGTAAACAAAATAATTTGGTTATCGGATTGTTACTCAGATTGTCAGCTAAAGAACACGATTTCATTTAGAAATGTAAGGTTAGCCTATGCGAACCAAAGTTTTGACTGTGGACAGAAGTACCCCGTCCCTACATAATGTTTTAAATAGACCAAATTATCTACGACTGCTTTAAAATAACTTAAATCAAGTTGTCAAACTACACCAAAACGCTCTCTTACCAGAGTAGATCCGTTGTCTTTATGGTGTCATTTACTGCATCGCTGTGTATCACTTTTAAACTGTTGCGCGTAAAGTTAAATTATACTATATATCGATAGTAGGCTATACTAACCTAAAACTACACGATGTGTAGACGATCGATGCCAGCTGCTCTCTCAATGCGACCGTGCTGGTTTCTGGTAAGTCGTGAGCTCTTGCTCATCGCCAGGCTATTTGTTTCTTCTTCCGGCAGGTTCAGCTAGGGTCGCACATTCACCTTATGTGAACTGAGCCTGAACGAGAAAGGCTGTTGGAGACCGCCTCGCACTTTAAAACACCACCCTGCCACTGTAAAGCCCCCGTGTCTTTGCAGTTATTGCATCACCAATAATGTAGTTTCACCCAAAACAGCGTGGCGCATAAACTTTGCGTTTAGGATACTCCTGAATGTAGGGTCGTTGTCATGTACTTTCAGCCAGCTTTACTGTTTGGATAGTCTAAAAAGCGTAGCATTTATTGCTAGGATGTCAAGGATGAACTTGACATTGAAGAGCATTTGGGACTATGGCATATTTATACTATATGAAATCACTCAGCAGTTTCTTGCTGAAATGTTTGGTGTCATGTAAGCAATTCCTGCAATATTTGTGTTGTTAGTATGTATTGCATCATCCAAAGTATGTCTAAAGACACCTTGTGTTTATTGTGTTCTCATTTAGCTTTTGTCTTTGAAGCCTATATTTGTATTGGTATTACACATGAGCTGTTAGGGTGACACACCATTAAAGATAAAAAAGATAAAGTCGTAAAGATATGATCCTCTTTTTCAAAAGCTCTTGATTTCCTCAATTGTTTGCTAGAGTTGTTGATACTCTGTTCATTCAACAGAAGCTTTCTGTTTTCTAGTTTCTAATCTTTTAATGCTCTTCTACTCTATACGATTACTTAAACAGTTTTACTGTTGGCTAAATAGAAGCCTTGACTGAAATCATTATTCCTGGAAGGTGTTGAGGCTTTTCTAAAATCACCAAACACCAAAGTGTTTAGACCTAATGCTGAGGCACGGCAAGTTTTTGAAATCCTTCTTCCGCTCATTTTCAACATTCTTTGATGGTGATATACTAGTTACAAATCATATATAGCCAATATAACTCAAACATATCATAGCTAATAGCGGCTGAAATGGCCATTTATTTGCAGGGCCCTGTGTTCTAAAATAATCAATTTTCAATCATTCCACCCCGAAATTGGAATGTCCACAGCCAGTCCAGATTTGACCCTATTTGAAATTTTGTAATGTCATAGGGGTTATATACTTTTGTCATTAAGTATTCAAAAATATTCTCCGAACATTCTGATCTTCAATTGCTCCCCTTTCACTTTTACAAATTGTCTTATATCTGCTAAAAAATAAACTTTTTAAACATAACAGAACAGAACTACATGTATTTTGAGTTCCCATAAATGGCAATTTAGAATTGCCTATTGATTTGGTCAAAGGGTAAGGGGTAGCAGCATGAAACTTGGTGAGGGGCGCAAGGGTAGGTGGTCCCTGAAAAACATTTTTGAGCAAAGTGGTCCTCGGTCTGAAAAAGTTTGAGAAACACTGTAGTAGAGGATAGAGTAGCATACTAACTGCGTAAGTATACAGGTATAACACTACAGTAACTGCATGAAAGTTATCGGCCTTTATCTGTCCATTATTGCCATACTATAATGCAGCCATTCATTTTCCTGGATTAATTCAAATAAGCCATTGTGCTTCCTTCCTACCCATGCAGTATCTCATAGTTTACCTTTAACCTACAGCATAGGCAGGGTGCCCATGCTGTAGGTTAAAGGTGAACTATGAGATACTGCAGGGTGCCCATGCTGTAGGTTAAAGGTGAACTATGAGATACTGCATGGTTTTAGCGCCATTTCTCTTTTGTCTCAAATGGTGGGCATCTCTTACCCAAGAATGTTTTCTCATAATCATTAATATGCACTAATGACGCCACCATTTGTGATTTTCCTGTACATAAATGTATTGTCGTGTCTGTCATTGTGTTACTGTACGTCTGCCCCATGCTGTTTTTTAGTGATTTAGAAATGCCTGCCATACTGTACAGGCAATTACATTTTTATTGTATCATTAATGCATTATTATTATCATTATTGTTAGCCATTAAACAAAGCTGTGCTTTATTAACGCCTTAGCTGTGCAATATTAACGGTATAGAATGGCCTCGAGGGGCTTATTGACTACCACACATACTTTGCTCGGTAACCAATCATAATCAAGGCCTGGAACTATCCGTTTTTATAATCTATTTTATGAGCCTTACCAGATTAGCTTCATCAATCTATTCATCTATTCAGAAGATATGTCTTTAAAAGCACAGAAATCGTAACACTATTCTATATTATCATCTATTCAGAAGATGTGTCTTTAAAAGCACACAAATCAATCAATCATCGCAACACTATTCTATACCTTGGCTCTCAAATGCAAGACTGACCACCACTCTGCAATCTGACATATCTAGTCAGGGAGATTGGGAAACTCATCAAAAGTGAAGAGCAAATGTTCTCAAAGCAAGCCAAACTTCACCTGAAATGATCCTTGGTTACTGCTATAGCAACCAACATACAGTACATTCTCCCTCTAGTCTAGCGCATGACCATTTGATAAGGTCTCAGCAACAACATTCATGTTGTGGAAAAGGTAGCCATATCAGATAACATAGATTTACCAGTTATAGACAAGTCTTTACTCATTTCTTAGTAAAATTTCATGTATTCATTTCATTGTTTGTAAAGTCTTTATAAATTTCATTGTTTGTAAAATCATACTTTGTTTAAAAAAAATAAAAAATACAGTATACGCAGTGCCTGCAAAAATATATCTGAAGGCCCAGGAGTATGAATAGAATTCTTATGCAACTCACTAGGAGCAGTTGAGGACAGCACTGCTGTAGCCTAAGAGAGGGTTATTTCAGGATCTTTCTTTTTTGTTGTTGTTGTTGTTTGTTGTTGTTGTTTTATTCACCTTCCTTCCCCCAATGAAGCCTAGTGCATCTGTCCCACTGAAACAGAATGAAGTAGCTATCTTAAAATGTTATGTCTCTGCCCTCTCCAAATCTCTCAGTATGACATCACAAGTCTCCCGGCAGAGCCCCATTGAGCAGGCACACACACACACACACACACACACACACACACACACACTCTCTCTCTCTCTCTCTCTCTCTCTCTCTCTCTCTCCCCCCCCCACACACACACACACACACACACACACACACACACACACACACACACACACACACACACACACACACACACACACACACACACACACACACCTTAAAGTTAGGAACATATAGGCTACTATAATATGAAAACACTAGGAGATGGAGAGAGGATGGGAGTACACACACACACCACCAGCTCACCAACACAAGATGTATTATTGTCACTGGCATTATGAACCAGGAAATAGAATGCAACAACATCCTTTATTTCATTTTGTTGGTTTCTGAGATTTACCTCTTCTTACAAGCACACACACACACACACACACACACACACACAGTGCATGAGTGCATTTTTTTCTCCTCCAGCTTTAAAATGGGGGTGAAACAGAGAATCATGACCTTATTTGACTTGGAGCCGTGTTTGTTGGTTCAAGTGAGGAAACCGCTGAGCCATCTACCCCATTTCACCCTCTACTCTACAACTCCCTTTGTAGTGTACATGTATATCCACGGCTATTGCAAATCCCATTTTTTCCCTCCATCCCTCCCTCCCTCCCTCCCCCTTCCTCTCAATCCTGCAATCTGACTCAGTGCCAAGTGTAGTGTTATGACAGTTTGCAGTTGGCCTGAGTCAGATGAGGACAGGCTTCCAGCCCAACTAGAGCAGGGGGAAACAGCCCAGCCCAGCCCAGCCCAACCAGAGGCTAGTTCAGCCCTGGGATCGGGTTACAGTGCAGTACACTACAAGCAAGCAAGCAGCATACTGTAAATCACTGTGTGTGAATGCACTCACAATCATCAATCTCTGCATACTCTGCTGTGTGTGTGTGTGTGTGAGTGTGAGAGAGAGAGAGAGAGAGAGAGAGAGAGAGAGAGAGAGAGAGAGAGAGAGAGAGAGAGAGAAAGAAAGAGATGAAAACATGATGGCTTCTAATGGAGCCCTTCTTGATGAAACTCAACATGGACGTGAGTAATCTGATTATAGATTGGTGCATTCTGTAGATCTAAGGAGATGCATTTATAAACTCCAACTGAAATGGAATATTCTGTTAAAATAATCAGATTATTTATGTACATAAACCACAGTGACTGAGTCGGTCTTCACTGTCCATTTATGACATCTGATACTTGAGTCCTCTGGTCCCTTTAACATTTAAAGACCTGTCCACACTACCAATGATAGCCAACCATTAATAGCGGTTAAAAAAATAGGGTTTTAAATACCCCTCCAGTTAGGAATGACAACCACTTTCTAATGATGGCCATGTCCTGTTGAATCTGAATCTGATGGTGCCTATAAACAGTGACAGTAAAAGAAAAAAAAAATATCTTGGGACCACTGCATGCTTACCATGACACCATGACACAGTTACCGCCAGGACCTACCAGGCCTAATCTCAATGCATGACGTAATTTGAAATTACAGCATTTCAGTCGTGTACACCTTTACTCTTCTACATTTTTTCTCATGGATTTATTAAAACATTTATTGTTTATTGGATCTCTAAAAATGTACATAATCGTCAGTTAGGCCTACTTTAAATACTTTCATTCTTAAAGATGCAAGAGCAACTTTCAGCAAGATGTTGTCATCTTCTCTGGTTTCAAGATGTTGAATGACTTAACCTGTGTACTTTTCCAGCGAACAGAAAAGAAAATCAGAAGAAAGAGAATTTCAGTAATTTTTGAAAAACAAATCCACACATTGGTCATTGGTGTAGGCTAGGTAAAATTCACCCAAATGTACCTTTAAGAAAACCCCAATTCCATGTAGGCAATGTAATTCAGATTCAATAGAATGGCCCAACAATCTTCATTCCAGGAACACTTTTTTCAGTGGCATTTCCCACATCTTTATTTGCCTGCTGTGTTCTGGCAGTGTGTGAGGCAAGTGTGATGAAACTGATTTTTCCGTTTTCTGCAGCAAGTTTGGGTTCGGTTTAAAGATGATGTCCAAATACTTTGTTGTGTGGGAAAAGGGGCAACATCATCAGATCACAAATAGAAGCACAAATAGAAAAAACAAACAAACAAATAAATAAAAAAGTGAAAAATTAGAGATACTGTAGGCCTACTATTATTTCTATGCAAATGGATTGAATAAGTACATTATACATTAATACATTAACTTAATTGCATAACATATTAAATCTATTCCTCTGTGATTTTTAAACAGGTTTTAAGACATCAGACGGATCTTGCATAACACTAATTCGATGTGGAATAAATATAACGGATGTTGTGACAAGTCTCTGATGAGCACACTGTCTGTTGCATGCCTCATCTACTGGAAAGGTTTGCTAAAATCCCATACTGGTGAGATGAGACCCAACATGACCTGCCCTCTCTTTAAATAAAAGAATTCATCAGAATTAATCCATTATTAATCAATAACACCTCCCTTTCTACCCACATACAGACATACAGTACAGTACACAACATTGCTCTTATTTCATATCTGAAGGGTTTGGATAAGAATAACTCATGATTACCTCACACCAGAGTCACTGGCCCATATAATTGTCCTAACATGCCCTCTCAAGAATGAGTTCAGAGTCCAATTGACTGTTGCAGGACATGAGTGTGTGGAGCCTAGAAGCTTGAGGGGGATACACCGCAGTTCCAGTTTGGTCTTTGTCCCTTTTAACGTTGTTTGGAATTGAACGTGTAATTGAATTGAACGTGTAATTGAATTTTACAAATAAGCCTATTTTCCAATGTGTTCAAGTAACCAGAGCCTGACTGTGTGTAATGACATCAAACATGCTCAGTAATTAAAAAAAAAAAATCTATTTCCATTCTATGCCTTCTTCTACTCTTCTAGGCCCCCAGACAACATCTTTTTACTAACCAATCTGTTAGGATTTCTAAATAAATATTCTTCCTTGAATACAGGGCTCATAAGTAGCCTATGCATACATGCCCCTGTGCACCCACGTTAAACTCCTATAGAGGTAGACAGACTTTAATTTTAAAGGCCATCAGTTATGTCATGGATCAGAAGAAAGAAATAGCCCCACATCATGCCATAGCCTTCACCATGCCAAGAGATCGTTTTAGTTAGCCTGATTGCTGGTTTGATTTGCTTTGAGAGATGATCTTATGTTAGCCAAGCGAATGCCGCCTACAGGCTCCGCTCATTTCATTTAGTTCCTCCAGATAGTCAGGGATAGTCTTATGCGGTTTCGTTTTTACCGACACATATCTGTGCGAGCCAAATTCAGCAAACAGAGTGAGAAACTGAAGCCACGATATTGTGCCCCGATATCACTAACCTCGAGTTTAGATAACAAAACATTTTTCATAAGCGTTTTAAACTAACTGTAGCAAAATGTTTCAAAACATTACATAGCGCATAGCGCCCTCTAGAGAGGAAACGATTGCCAATGGAGATGTTTCAGATGCTTTGCACGAAGTGAAACAATGTGAAAGCCGATGATCAAATCAGGCTAGTGGAAAGTCTCCCATGCCAGTCTTGAGAAATGGTGACAGGTATGTGATGATATGGGGCTATTTTAATTCTAAAGGCCAGGTTGACCTTTATCAGCATGCATGATATCTAGATCCATTAAATAACTGGCCTTTAAAAACAAAATACTGATCTCCTTGTACATAATTTTAGGCTAAAATGGTCCAGAATGTAGCAACTACCCTTTCAATTGACAACTATCTGCAAAACTGTAACTCATTTTACCTTTGAGAATATCTTTTTTTTTTTTTTTTTTAATTTTTAGCCTGAAGTGGAGCTATTTTCAGCTTGGGCATACTATTCAGCTCACGACTGATGCTTTTTTAATTGCAGCATTGTCAAAGGAACCATCTATAATCGTAAGACTGTCGTCATCATTGTCCTGGAACGGCATTGCTTAATATTAAAAGAATAAGGCCTTTTATAGATGTTGCCTAGGGAGATCTTATGCAAAATTGAGGGGTTGAGAGGAGGGTTATGTGTCACATTTGTAAGACTGGGTTCAGCTAAAGGAGAGTGAGAGAGAGGGGGGGTGGGGGTGAGCAGCCGGGGATGGGTGGGGGTTGTGGGGAGGGACTCAGGAGGTTGTGTAACCACTTCTGTGGGCTTATGTAATGTCGTACGTTGACTGGTAGGCAGTTGCCAGTTACTCAGTGTATATGGATGACCCACTTATTTTCTATGGGGTGCACCAGAGTGCCACACAATAGACAACAGACTTTTGTACTGAATATTTTTGTCCTTATGCTTTAGTCTGGTTTTGTTTGTTAACCACTGTAAGTACATCAACGACAGTTACTTTATCCTTGTTTACATGAAGCCTACTACTATGCACAGATGCTTGTCTATGCCATATAATCAGACAACATTTTATGATGCTCTGGAGAGAGAGAGATCAGTCTGCTGGTTAGGTAGTGTTGAGGAAGATTAGAAGACTTCACTAAATAGGCTACGAAAGCGTTTTGAGGACTGAATCACAAGTTGTTTCAGACCACTGAGGTTATTACTCAGCCCTAGCTAATTAGCTAATTTAACGGTTCTAGCTCTTTGTCTAACTTCCTCAACAAACCATACACTGTTCACTCCCCTTACTGATTATCTTATCTATCTTATCTTACATGTGAACTTACATGACCAAACTTACATGTGAACTTGTGAACTTACATTGCAAATTCAACTGCCCCAGGCTGTGGCCTTGCAGCCTTAATGTGGGATGGGGCTCAACGTTGAGCACAGCCCTCATTGCAAACTTAGAGCCTATGAGTGTCAGTTTATTCATAAAAAAGAAAACATACATACTGTAGATGTACTGTAATGACGAGAAATGCAAAATAAAATTGCAGTATTCTTTTTTCTATATACTTGGATTGTTAGATTATATTTGTAAGTTGCTTAAAAGTAACTGCTAAATGCAATATAAAAATGTGATTACTGTAAATATAAATGCAAATCAATGAACCCATAAACATGTCCCTAAACTGACACCATATTCCCAGGTCATCTTTACTCCACAGGCTGAGAGGAAGTGAAGTCACTCTAATCAAGTGTGGGTCCTCCAGCAGGAGAGCAGGTCTCCCTCAGGTCAGATTACAGACTACAATAGACTACTATTATGTCTAATGCTCCAGTTAATTTTAGCACTGACCTGCTGCAAACAAAGGGCAGGACTGTCAACAGATCTTGGACTATCAACTTATCAAACTATACTATATATACAATATATTATTTTACTGTCAAATGGGCATGGCTGACACTAGTACTAGTAGGCTACTAGTACTTCCCAAAATGTTCACTGTTAACCTTCAAATTCACATTTAGCATGGCCGGATAATGCAAGAAAATGGTTACTGCTACTGTATTTCCAGTAAGCCATGCAATGCTGATTTATCCTGCATTAAAAATTGGATTGATTAACCAGCTTGATTGTCCATCTGTCACTGTAGGCACCCAACCAACCTGTATAGCACTAGGATTTCTTCTCTTGTGCTGCACTGACAACAGGACAAGATTTGTGTGGTAATGTGTTTGTAACTTGCATTTTATGGCATTGTGTGTGTGTGTGTGTGTGTGTGTGTGTGTGTGTGTGTGTGTGTGTGTGTGTGTGTGTGTGTGTGTATGTACAGAGAGAGAGAGAGAGAGAGAGAGAGAGAGAGAGAGAGAGAGAGAGAGAGTGTGTGTGTCTGTGGTGTGTGTGTGTGTGTGTGTGTGTGTGTGTGTGTGTGTGTGTGTGTGTGTGTGTGTGTGTGTGTGTGTGTGTCTTTATTTAGTAGCCAAGCATGCATGCTGCAATGTTTTCATGTGTGAAACTTTGTGAGTGGGGAAAATGAGGTCACATGGCCTGACACATTCCCACTGTCCTCATGTCACCCTCTAAAGCCTCTCTGTCCCTGTCTTGCCCTCCTCTCCTCTCCCCTTCTCTCTGTCCCTGGCTGCCCTGCCCTCTTCTCCTCTCCGTCCTGCCCTCCTTCCCGCTCCTCTCCTCTTCTCTCCATCTTGCCCTCCTCTCCTCTTCTCTCCGTCTTGCCCTCCTCTCCTCTCTGTCTCTTCCCTCCTCTCCTCTTCTTTCTGTCCCTGCCCTCCTCCTCCTCTCCTTCTCTGTTTCTTCCCTCCTCTCCTCTCTGTCTTTTCCGTCCTCTCCTCCCTCCCATCCTCTCTGACCCTGTACTCTCCTTTCTCCTCTCCCCTACTCACAGCCCTCTAGTAGAACGTATGGCAACACGATGGGAATCAAGGCACCACCGCACTTTCACCTCTCTTTCATCTGTCTATCATCCGTCTATCATCTGTCTATCATCCATCTTTCATCTGTCTATCATCTGTCATTGCATTAAAAAAACACATTTGTGCTCTTTATTTAATGGTGAAAATACAATATGCACTTTTTAGTATCTGTACTGTTCTGGTCGTAAGCTGTGCAATGATATCGCTGTATACAAATCAGCACACAATATTTATGCACACAGTATTTATGCACGTATAGTTAGTTAACTTCAGTCAATTTCAACAACAGCTCTATTGCTCAAGCTACTCAAGACTAGCCAATACTGAAGACGCAAGACATTTTGGTCCAGCCTAGGTTTTCTTGAATAGAGAATTAGCAATAATAACTAACCCATGAGGGCAGAACTTTGAACAGTTTTTAGCATGTTAACATGCTCCAGATGTCACCTCCAAAACTATGAAACATCAAAAGACAACATAGCACTGTAGTGTGTATGACCACAAATTACTAAAAATGTGGTTAAAACTGTTTTTATGCAAGCAGCCACATATTGTTTGTTTACAAACGGTTTTGTAAGCACTGCATAAAAACACTGTTTTAACCACTTTGTTAGTCATTTGCCGTCTCACACACTACAGTGCTGTGTTGTAATGTGTCTTCTGTATTGTCTTCAGTATTGGTTAGTCTCGAGTAGTTTGACCAATAGAGTTCTTGTTGAAATTTGACTGAAGTTGTCCTTTGTTAAGAAGGTATAGAGAGACTCACGTTTAGTTGACGTCAATAAGCAGCATATTGTAGCAGGTGATGGTGTTAGTGTTCCTAACAATCTCTGGGATTGTTCTTTTTATCCCTGTCTGTCCCAGGAAAGTCATAATCTTTCCAGGATGCCAATTATCCCTGTTTTTCATGAAATTGCACATCCAATCCACATAAGTTCATTAGTTTCATTTTCAAAATAATCTGTTCTTGTCCAGTGGCCAAGGCTTTGAATGGGTTCAGAAAACCAAAACCAGAAACATTTGGTTGGGGCAAAAACAAAACCACTTCTGCAGGCTGGGGCGGTGGTGGCCCTGGTGGTAGAGGCGCCATTTAGCACCCGAAGGCGAGTTCTGATCTATTTTGACATCGTAGTGGCAATAAATCCTCAAGATCATGGATGCTAATGTCATGTACCAATTTTGTGAATGTTATTCGGGGGGGGGGGGGGGGGGGATAACAAACGTGTTCCTATCCTATAGGACTACAAAATTTTGAGACATCGATCTAAACTTTGTGCTGATTGGCTAAACCGTAGAGCAACCGAGAGAAACGGAAGTAGGGGGACTTGGTCCAGACTACGTATGGAGATAAATGTTTAGAGGAGGTACGTAGGATGGCCAGGCTAACATAACCCCATTGGCACCTTGCAATCCAGTGGCCACTGGTGTGTGAATGGGTGAATGTGAGGTATACATTGTCAAGGGCTTCGAGTGCTTGTAGGAGTAGAAAAGTGCAATATAAATACAGTCCACTGACCAAAGCTTACCATCAGCCGGCAATCAAAATATGCAGTCTTCAAATCTCAATGATTTCAGTAGAGGTAAATATTATAGGCTGAATAGGATCAATCATAAAAAATTATTTGTCTTAGGCATTAATTGCACCTGTTTTCTCACTTAGAAACATTAATGTTAAGGCCACTGCTTAAATTAATTTGAGAAAACTTAATTGCTCTCAGTGTTGATATTTCAACAATGAAGTGTTGACAGTAAATGGGAAGTCATCCAATATGACAGTGCAGTATGATGGAAATTGTTCAGTTCATGTATAGACAAGGCTATAAGAAGACAGTGATGCGGCTTCTACAAAGCAGAGGCCTGGTGTTTCATCATCTTTGCTGTAGGGTAGAGTATAGGTTAATTGAGACTAGCCAATTGAAAGCATACCTTCATCTGTCAGACATTGCATTACGAAAATCCTACACCTGTGTTATTTATTTCTGAACGTGGTCGTGCAAGCCAGGCGAGCACATTTGTGCTCTTTATTTCATGGTGAAAGTACAATATGCTCTTTTTGGTATCTGTACTGTTCTGGTCGTAAGCTGTGCAATGCTATCGCTGTATACAAATCAGCATACAAATCTTAGCAGTATTTATGCACGTATAGTTAGTTAACTTCAGTCAATTTCAACAACAGCTCTACTGCTCAAGCTACTCGAGACTAGCCAATACTGAAGATGCAGGACATTTTGGTCCAACCATATAGGTTTCCTTGAACAGTGTATTTTCACTAATAACTAACCCATGGGGGTAGAACTTCGAACTGTGTTTTTAACATGTTAACATGCTCCAGATGTCACCACAAAAAAATATGAAACATCAACAGACACCTTACAACATAGCACTGTATTGTGTATCACCACAAATGACTAAAAATGTGGTTAAAACTGTGTGTTTATGCAAGCGGCCACATATTGTTTGTTTACAAACAGCTTTGTAAGCACTGCATAAAAACACTGTTTTAACCACTTTGTTAGTCATTTGCCGTCACACACACTACAGTGCTGTGTTGTAATGTAACCCACCCCCCACCCCCGTTTTACTTTGACGCAAAGTCCGTGTACAGAGAGAATGTTGCTGCTGCAAATAAACCAGAGAAACTTGGACGTCATCAAATTGTGAGTGACAGTTGTTGAAGTTGTGCTTTGGGATTAGTGCTGGACTCGCTAGAGCTGGCTCAGTGACAGAATCCTCTTTGGCCCTGACCTTACTTCACCCCCAGCACACACACACACACACACACACACACACACACACACACACACACACACACACACACACACACACACACACACACACACACACTCACACACACACACACACACACACACACACACACACACTCTCATACACACACTCTCAAACACACACACACACACACACACACTTTCATACACACACACACACACACACACACACACACACACACACACACACACACACACACTCTCATAGTGAAGGGAAATCACAGAGTTGAGCTTTGGCCATTAAGCAGGCCCTTTTTTACCAGACCACTTCTGAGAGTTTATTTTTGGTGACGTTGAGAGTTACCCTTTAAAAGCACAGATGCCTGCACCTGTCAGGCTTCTATACTGACTATACTGCCATAGCCACTAAATTATTCATTAATTCATTCATTCATTGGTTGATTATTAATGCAGTTACTCACCTGTAAAATCAAATCAAATAGACAAGAGTGATGAAAAGGACACAGGAGAAGAATGATGACCTGTGATGATGAGAGCTGAACTAACAGTAACAGGGGGAGGGAGGGGGTTATGTTATGTAAGGTTATGCCTTGGCTGTCAGCTAAGGCCACGGAGCTGGAAGGAGGCCCAGTGCCGACTAAAGGCGGAGGGTTAAGCTCCTCTCCTGACCTAGACAGCTGCAGCATGGGGACATAGACCGTGGTGGTGGTGGTGGAGGTGGAGAGGGCTCTGATTTGGGGTGGGGTGATGGAGGGTGGGGGATAGAGGTGGAGAGGGCTCTGATTTTGGGTGGGGATCAGGGGAGGCAAGGGCAGGATCTCGGGGATGCACCACTGGCCGCCGTCCCAGTCCTGTAAGTGGGTCAAGTGTGTGGAAAATGGTCTATTTTTATGAACTCCCAGAGAGAATGTATTAGGAGAATTCACTGAGAAAACTCAAACTCTTGAGCCTCATCCATCTTGAGCTTCATTCGCTCTTTTGGTGCATCTGGTTAACAAGGGGGATGGGGGGGTGCCTTAAAAATATTCTAATGATAGCCTATGCTACCACCAGCAGCACCACACCACACCACACACATACACATACACAAAATATCGATTTTCGATTAGACGAGCCACAAAAACGATAATTTGCCATAATAAAATATCTTGCAGCTATGAGTTGTGTATTTCCCTGACTGCTCCACACATCGCCAGTAGGTCTACAGTGTGTTTCCGTCCTCAGTGCTAAAGCTAAAGGACACTCATCCGAGAACACTCTGTAATAATGTGGTACTAATAACAGCAGACAGACAACATTGAATAAAATAAAATAAATTAGAAACGGTTGATTGACATCATGAATGAATAATGGCGTCTGATGAATTTCAGCTGAAGTCTGGAACATTTGACACGGCTTTATAAGCAAACAGGAGGAGTATTATGGGAAACCTTATTTGTTGAATTCTAGCCTAGTGAAAAAGCCATTAGCTGTGTGAGGAAAACAGGACTCAAGGAACAGCGTGTTTCAGCAGAGAACAACAAACAGAACCATCTGGAGGAGGACACTTCCAACCCCCTCACACACACACACACACACACACACACACACACACACACACACACACACACACACACACACACACACACACACACACTCCAACCCCACACACACACACACACACAGAGAGAGAGAGAGAGAGAGAGAGAGAGAACACCGTCTTCATTCAGGACACTGCGGGCCATGGAGTTGTGGGTAGTGAAGAGGACTTATTTGTTATTCTCACATAAGCAGTGTGGTTTGGGACACTAGCAGAGGTCTGGAGAGGGGCTGTCAGCTCAGTAATTAAACTGCAACTATTCAACTCTACAACAGTTTAGAGACCTACAGTGATACAAAACCATTCTGTCACCATCCAATCACCCATCTCAGCCAAGTCATTACAGAACAAGATCTGCAGATGCGTCTGAAACATCGATGCTTGTAATCGGTGAGAATCTCCCACCCCAAAAATAGAACTTTTCTCACATTGGCCTGTAAATATAGGCTCTATTGCAGACATATGTGCAAGTTACAAAATTAAATCAGGTGGGAATCAAGATGTTCTCCCTCATGTGATATAATGTGGATGAATCATGGGCTGCCTGGTTGCATAATCTGAATGTGCCCCCCCCCCCCTTCTCTGAGTGCCTGCTGACTCCAGTTAGTTGCTGTGATGAATTGGGATCCCGGCGTGCGGACGCAGTCCATCCACTCATAGCTGCCGCCACCTGCTGGCCATTTCTTTCATGGTCACTCACAATTACCCCACAATTTATTCATCAGTCCTTTATTTATTTGTAAAATGATAGAAAACATACAAATATTACTTACAAAATGAATACAAAGCCATAACAGAAGAACTTACTGTAGCATAATCTAACAATAACAATCAATAATAATAATAAATAGAGACAATTTTGACTAAAAATTATTAATAAGTAAATATTTGACATAAAAGTCCCTGTGAAGAAAATGGTGAATAAATATGGAATAGATAATGCAAGAGAATCATTGGTGTCATGGGAGAAGAATGAAATTCAGTTCCTTCTCTTCAGCTGTACAAAAATAAACATTCAGTCCAGCTCCAGTGGTTAGTTCATCCGCATGTGCTACATCCCAACTGTCTTTCCTATTTCAACTTATATGAAGTATTTCTCACTGTGAGCTGAGAGAAATGTAAAGATACTCAAATGTAAAGTACTGTACATATAATCTAAATTAAATAAGTGAAAGAGAAATAGAAATAATAATAATAATAAAAAAACATGTACTGTACATTTTTTTCTACCAAAGTAGAAGCTTAGACTTGAAAATACTTCTGCTAAAGTAAAAGCCAGGGCTGAAGATGTTAGTTGTTGCTCATCTCGTCATCCAGCACAGTTGAGTCAGGTGAGGGGTTTGTAGTGTTTACCACACAGTCAAAGCTATTCTCCAACCTCTTTATTGAAACCTGACATCACCTGACCTCGTCTGTTTCCCAAAAGCATTGTTGCTAACTAAGTTAGCAACTATGTTGGTCGCAATGCAATTTCCCATTGACAACTAACTAAGTTGCAACTAAGTTAGCAACTATGTTGGTCGCAATGCAATTTCCCATTGACAACTAGCTAAGTTGCAACTAAGTTAGCAACTATGCTTTTGTTCTCTCAGGTCATGTTATTCTCCCCCTCAGGTCCTCTGGTGAAAAGTACTCAGTGTGTTTTGATTGATTTGACCTTCCCTGGCTACCGTTAACACTGCGCTACTGTAAAGGCACAATAGAACCATATTATACAGGGAGGTTAGATACTGTAAGTAGTTATAAAACACATATTAATGTTGACTGAAAAGAGGAATAATGAAATCATCTTTTGAATTTGAAAGATGAGGAAAAGAACAATCTTTAAGGTTGAGGTAAAAGAATAATGTATTATAAATAAATAAGTGTTCTTCCTTAGCGTCAGTAAGTATTTGAAGACACTGTAAATCCTGTAAAGACTGTAAGTCTAGTTATTTTATGGATCCAGGACATTGTGCATCCTCAAGTTTCTTTGGCCTTTGGAATCTACGAACCAAACAGTAATAAAGCGTTTCTGCCAATAATCCTCCATGTTGAATTGGGAAGTCGATGGAGCAAGTCACTATCAAAATGTATCGACGGTTGAATGAGCTGAGAAAACACGAATCACGTCGTAATTCAAATAAGCTCCTGCTAAGTCACGTGATCAAGCCTGCCTGCTAACCAAAACAAACAAGGTTGGACGCTTCCACTGTTATAGCAAGTGTGATATCTACGGCTAGGAGGCATGGACGAGCTGGAGAAAGGGCCTATTTTACCTGGAACATGCCATTTATCAGTCCCAATGAGTTCTAAGAGATATATGAATGAATGAATGAATGAATGAATGAATGAATGAATTGCCGTGAGACAAATGTACTGTATTTTTGTGCTCTAAAAATAAAATTGAATTGAATTGAATTGAATTGAATATATAAAGGTACAATTAATAGGAAACGTCAAAATTTTACCTAAATCCTGCAAGTAGGGTCTTTAAAGTCTTTTTAGTCAACATTAGTATGTGTTCAATTTGTAAAATTCCTCTCTGTTGAAATCATCATTCTTAGCTACTGTACATTAGGATTTGCTACATTGATATAACATGTTTGATTTACATGTCAACTGTGTGTGTATGTATGTATGTGTGTGTGTGTGTGTGTGTGTGTGTGTGTGTGTGTGTGTGTGTGTTTGTTTGTATTTATGTACCCGGTGCATGTATGCATGTGTTTGTAAGGTGTGTGTGTGTGTGTGTATGTGTGCGTGTGTGTGTGTGTGTGTGTGTGTGTGTGTGTGTGTGTGTGTGTGTGTGTGTGTGTCTGTGCTCCATGCTGTTTGACCTCATACATGTCTCTTCATGTGCAGGGCCAGATGGTCGGAGCGTGAGAAGGCTCTCTGGCACAGCATGCACTCGTAGGGCTTTAGGCCCGTGTGCTTACGGAAGTGGCGAGTCAACTCATCCGAACGGGCAAACTTCCATCCACAGCCCTCCCACGAACACAGGTAAGGTTTCTCACCTGGACATCATCAATGGACAAAAACAAAGACACAAATTGATTATTGGTATTTGATTGATTCAGTTGATAGGTCAGAGTGTAAAACATACTGTATATCAAACAAAATAGTGTAAATAGGAAGGTTAAATTAAAAAATATGTATTTGTGTTTTGGTACAACTTAATACAAACTAAATATTTATTTATTTATTTATTGAATTAATTATTTTATTTTATTTTATTTTATTTTATTTTATTTTATTTATTTTATTTATTTCTTATTATACCCCCCCCCCCAGTAAATAAATAAATAAATATCACTCTAAGAATATTCTAATCTTGTGACAAATAGAATGCATAATATGCATATTATGACCCATGCAGCTTCTGACCGCATTGACCTCACCTGTGTGAGTCCGCAGGTGGGCTTTCAGGTGTGAGCTCTTGGTGTAGGTCTTGGTGCAGCCAGGATATTCACAGCTGTGCACCGCAGCCCTCTTCTTCGCCACCCCCTTCCGCCCGCGCTTCCCTTCCAGGCCTGTGGAGGGCACTGTGGAGTCAGGCAGCAGAGTGGCTGTGGAGGGGTAGACGCCTGTGGACTGCCTCTGCATGAAGCCAGCCCCAGGGCCCAGCTGGTGGTGATGGTAGAGCTTCGGCTGGTGTTGGTGGTGGTAGTTTGGGATGATATTGTAAGCAGCCCGCTGGGGTGGAGGGACGCTAGCCTCTGTATCCACGGCTGCCACGGAGAGAAATCGGGAATCTGGGAATGCCATGAGAGATGGGAGTTGAGGGAAATAGCCGTAATCCCAGGACTTTGCCGAGACTTTGCTGAGGCCCGCTGTGGTACAGTGTTCGTTGGAGCCGTCGGAGGTGTGCCCGAGCTGGACGCCGTATTGGGGAGTGTCGGAGTGGAGGCCAAAAACCTTGCCCTGTTGCTCTGCCGCGTACACGCCATTGTACAGCTCAGGTATGGAGCAGCTCACCGTCTCCTCGGGTGAGAGGAGCTCAGCCATCAGACTGCCCCCACTGGCGTAATGCCTGTCCAACCCTGAGGACTCCCTCAGGACCCCCCTCTCCTGGAGGTTCCCCTGGAACAGCCTGCCGCTGTCTCCTGGCTCCAGAGCTGCTGCTGTGGGCCTCTGGGAGTTGCAGTCCTGACTGGTGCCCTCCTCAGGAGACGCGCTGGCCCAGTTGGACAGAAGGAACTCCATATCCCAGTTTGCACTGTGCTCGTCCTCCAGATGCTCCTCCCTGAGGGCTGGTGGCAGCTCCGGCTGCTCCATGCTGTGGAACTCCAGGATGGACCTCCTGTCCTGAGTGTCCAATCCCAGAGAGCCGAGCGAACCATCCTCAAACCTCCACACCTACAGTAAAGCAGAGCCAATGGGGCATATGGGAGGACAAGACACTTCATTAAAGGAGATTTTTGGATTTGATCTCATAGACTATTACAGAGGTTCTGGGGGTCATTGGGGGCATGTGTATACTTAAAGGCTAACATTTTTTTTTTTTTTGCTTAGTTTTTTTTTTTTTACGATAGCTTTGCATTCTCTCAAATATGTTTTGCATTCCCTTGCAATTTATTTACCTTTGTGAAGAAACACAAAATTTTGCAAGGGAATGAGAACATTTTTGTTATGAGGAACTGTTAAAAAAAAAAAAAAAAAAAAAACAGTATAAAAAGAGAGAAAAAAGCACCACTGCTTTTTAAAGCATCAGTTACATTTTCTAAACCATTTAGTGTTGTTGCCATTATGTTGCCTTTAAGTTTGAGTCTGAACTGATAAGGGTCGGCCATCTTTACAAACCTTCAGGAAAATTCTATCACACATAATTCATTTTCATATTGTTGTTGTTCATCATTCAATGATGTTTACTTACCAGTGCTACGGGCTCTCAGAGATTCAAATGATTCAATTATGAATTGAGAATAAAAAACTTTATTTGCCATCCATTCAATATGATATGTGGCAGATGTAAATTATGTATTGCTATGGATGGAAGGAAAAAATGGAGCCATCTGGTTGATTCAAAATTCCAAACCCTTCAAAAGAAATGAAACTCCACACAAAGTGAAACACATACCTTCATGTCTTGATTGGAGCTGGAGAAGTTTGAGAATGAACTGAACGAGGGCAGCACGGCTTGAGTTGCAGCCATCCGCTTTGGGATATCTAATTAATTTCTCTGGTAACTAGCAGGTAATATGGCGCCCAGAAACTTTAGAGGAAAAGTTGTTCAATTCAAATGATAAAGACACAATCACAAATGACTGTTTGGTATCATCCAAGTCCTGTCTTACAGTTATGCATTCAAATACAGTTAAATACAGTTATACCCCCTTTTCTCTCTCTCTCTCTCACTCTCTCTCTCTCTCTCTGTTTCTCTCTGTCAACCTGTTTCTCCTCCCCTTTCTATCTATCTCTCTCATACAGTACCATAGACCCCCACTGATGCTTGCCGAGTTTTGCAGAATGGGGAGTGGCTTAAAAATGTGCTTCATGGCTGTGTACACTTGGTTCATGTGTAGGCCTATGTGAAAGTGTGTGTGTGCGTATGTGTGTGTGCGCGTGTGTGCGTGTGTGTGTGTGCGTGTGTGAGTCGCACCAGCATCATCCCTTGTCTGTTGTGCCTGTATGTGTGTATGTGTGTGAGCAATGACCCAGCATTTCTGCTATCTGCAGTAGGCGGCAAGATCACACAGCCTTCCTGTCAGTTGCTTTCACCATGGGCAAAGAATCAGTCTAGCCTCCTGCCTGACAACATGCCCCCCTCTCTCTCTTTCCGGCCTGCAAATCAGGCCTGCTGTTTAAATATACATGTCTGAAGTGGTTTGGAGTAATCATCCCCTCAGATTTAAATATACTAAAAATACTGTAAATAAAAGACTGTTTTTTTTTGTTTTTTTAAATCCCCAACACCACAATACTGCACTATGGAAAAGTCAAACACAGTTTACTCACCTCTAAAATTTTTGAGAAAGATTGAGAAAAGTTTGTTCACCTGTTAATATAGTTTATGCACCGAATACATTGTTTAACTTTGCCAGATTCCAGAGGTTTAATACCACAGCAATCCTCCATCAAATATGTTCAGCATGTCGTTTTAAAGATCTGATTCTACATATTGTGGCCCAGTTTGCTATGATCACAAAAAAAAACAACAAATAGTTTACTTACCTTTTATTTTAGCACTACAACAATGCCCATTACATCTGGACAAAATGATCAAAGGCATCATGATCCTGTTATATGATCAATAATGGTGCAATCAATGATACTGTAAACTTTATGTTAGGTTCATTTACAGGTGGAATTCCCTTTGGTAACACTTTATTTGAAGGTACCTTCATAAGACTGACATGACACTGTCATTAACTATGACATGACGTTGTCAAGAATCTGTTATAAACTTTATAAACTTGTCATGACTTCTGACATACCCTAACCCTAACCCTAACCATGACAAATACCGGGTGACACTTCATGACAGAAGTCATGACAGGCGTATAAAGTTTATGCAGATTCATGACAACATCATGTCATATTTAATGACAGTGTCATGTTGGTCTTATGACGGTACCTTCAAATAAAGTATAAACGTATAAACGTCTTCCCACTTTCACCCTCATCACAATGACAACAGAACACTCTGCCCGTCAGGTGATGCCAGGAGCCAATCACACAAACCCAATGTCAGTTGAATTCTAACAGAACCAGAAAGTATTCATATATTCAAAAAATCATATATTCAAAACTACTAAATTAACTTTAGGCTACCCAAATATTAAATGGTCCAGTTTACAATATTATACAGTGCAATATTAAAATATCAAGTGTTGTGGGCACATTGGGAATGCCAGAGTTTTTTTTTGTTTTTTTTTAGAATTTGTTTGAAGATTTTAAAAAAGAAGTGCACAATGTCCCTTTGCACTGAAAATGCTCCTAGAATGTAGCCATTCTTAGCCATAAATTTTAGCCTACAATAATTTCTGTAGATTTAGAAACTATAACAGCTTGCAGGGCAAGTCTGAAGGGTGATTGGGTTGAATGAGTTTGAACGTGTAAACAGTAAGTTGTCTGATTGGATGCTCTGTCTCTGACGGAGGCCACAATGTGGTCTATGTGTGTGAATGACAACAATAATTACCATTGTTTACTTGAGGGTGTCTGTGTGCTCAAATGCCCTCTTATAGGTTTTGTATACCTTTATATGCTAAGTAAGTACTATAACTGATCACTTGCATAAGTGGTGTATACATCTCACCATTGTTTCAGAGGGAATGGTTTCTTTACAATTATAGCAGATGTAAATTTAGTTTATCATGTTACTGTTCAGGGTACAACATAGGCTACAACTTCAGACACATAGTGGTGACAAACACACCTACAGTATGCACCAACTCTCTCTCTCTCTCTCTCCCTCTCTCTCTCTCTGTGTGTGTGTGTGTGTGTGTGTGTGTGTGTGTGTGTGTGTGTGTGTGTGTGTGTGTAGGAAGAGCGGTGTGCTTCTGAGAAGGCCTGTGCTGTGCTGTGCTGTGTGCTGTGTGGTGGTGGCGGGTGATTATGAGCTGGCTGGTGTTTATCAGTGGGGGCGGTGTGCTGATGAGGCGCTCCTGTCTCAGGGCAGATAATAGAGAGCGGCTCCTGAGAGAGTCTGATCACTCGCCGCATCACAGATAAAGACAGAGACGCTCAGCTCAGCTCAGCTGCTCCTGCAACACCAATGCCACCAACACCAACACAACACAACACCGACACGACACCAACGCCAGGAAAGAGCAGCGCTTACTGGTCTCTGTCGTTAGTGGTTAGGACACTCTTTTAGTGGTTGGGACACTGTTTGATACTGAGCTTTGTTTTCGTTGTTTTCAACAGTTACAAGATGGTTAGGAGCATTTCTATATTTTTGTGTTGCTCTTCTGCCTCTCTTATTTAGCTGTGATAAAGCTTTATTCATAGGCCATATGAAGTACAGACTTGGGCCTCAAATGAATTGAGAAAAAAGTTTTTTTTTTCTTCGGGAAATGACCTCAGGTCAGACTCGAACCCGTATCCCCGGGTTTGTCGTACAAGGCACCCCACTGAGCCATGGCACCTCAAGAAAAATACTTGTTGATACCACTCTTGTTGTTTCAACATTCACAAATGAGTATTTGTTGAATAGTTATTGCCAGTGATTGTCCTTGATAATCTGTTCTACTTTTATTATGGAGAATATTATGAAGTTTCCTAATGGATGACATAAAAAAGGTTGATGAAGTGCTTCAAATGTTTATTGATATGTACACAATCATCAAACTAACATTTACTGTAAGCTTTTAAGGCTTTATTTGTAATTATTTGAAATAGCTCTTTTCCAAAACGATATCCATTTTCAAAAATATAAAAAATGATATGTTTTATTCTGCGTCTCACTTAATATAAATAAAATTCCAGTTTTGTTGTTGAGTATGGACAAATCAGATAACATTAATACACTTTAAACTGGCCAGATGTTACCTGAATGCATTTCAATGGCTTTTATAGTGTTTTGGAAAAGAGCTTTTCATTCATAAACAACTGATTAGACACTGAAAGGACAGTGTGTTGTAAGTTTTGGAGCTGATTTTGAGTTTTGAGTTTTGGAGTTGAGCTGATTTACCCAGAGGTCTACAAATCTATTGATAGAGCAAAATCCACTTGATGTCACTGAACTTTTTTTTTCAATGGCAATTCTTGTTCTCCTGCAGGCTAAGCAGTTCCACCGCTCTTCACTAGGTGGAGTAATAACCTTGCTGGAAAACTAGTCAGTGATCTTCCTGTGATAAAAGCAGCCCATTGTTTACAAAATGTAGCCTGTGTTTGCTTTACTTATTGTGCAAGATATTTAGTAGAGCCAACAAGCTCAAAATGTAGCCTGCAAAAAATTTCAACATCAAGATATTTAATATAACCAACAACATCAGAATGTATCCTGCAAAAAACTTCAGCATCAAGATATTTACTATAGCCAACAAGCTCAAAATATAGCCTGAAAAAAACTTCAACATCAAGATATTTACAATAATCAACAAGCACTATAGCCAAGAAGCTCAAAATGTAGCCTGTAAAAAACTTCAACATAAATATATTTATTATAACCAACAAGCTCAAAATGTAGCCTGCAAAACTACTAGCTTAAAAGTGGATAATTTTAGTTGATTAATTTCCCAGATGCACACAGTAGTCTAAACAAGTGCTCTTCCTCTGTAACAGTAACTCAGACCTCAGAGTCCCCTGGGACTGGAGCGGCCTGCATGGACACAATAGACCTGCATGCTACAGATGTCACCTGCTGCTACCGGAACTGAACTGCATAAAATAATGTTATGGAAACGGTTCCTGTGTGAGCTGAGATCAGCATGGCTGCTCTCACCTTTAGAAGAACTAACATAAAGCCGCTTCCTGTGATCTGTAGGCCAGAGGATGAAGTGAAGTGTGTGTGTGTGTGTGTGTGTGTGTGTGTGTGTGAGTGTGGGGGGTGTGAGTCTTAAGATAGAACCTCCTTCAGTGTTGCACAGAGGATGTGTTATTTCCTCATCTGCTCAGCTTCCTTCTGTTGATCTCTCCATCTTTCTCACATGCGTCTCTCATGACTGAGAGTCTTTATTTTCTACTCATGGATGGACAGAAGCAGCAACACTAGTGGCTCACACCTGCTGCCCAACTGAAGATGGTACTCTGTCAACATCCCCCTTTCATGATACTTCTACTCATAAGCTCTACTCACCTAACAGGTCAGTTTTTTCTTCTTTCTTTCTTTTTTTCTTTCTTTCTTTCTTTCTTTTCAAATCTCAGCTAGTACTCAGATTGATCCACTGTATACCTGTGGCTTTCAATGTCACCCAGTGTTTATATTTATTTCCAGTTATGAAATCTGAGAAGTTGTGTTTTGAGAGTGTCATTGTGTGTGAAAATAATGAGAGGAAAGAGGAAATGAATCTAAACCTCTTTAATGATTTATATTTCTCTAGACAATTACCTCATGGGAAAATCTTTCAGATGAATTTCAGTTCTCTTTACCGTGAAATGTCTCTGAATTTTGGAGTTTTAAAGAAAACCTCAAGAAATGCATGAAAAATGACATTACACGCAAAGCCATATCCTCATTACTGTTGATTACTTAAATATAAAAAAATGAAAACTGTCCCTTAAAGGCAAGGATGTAAAATCCTCTCGTATTCCTCAACACTCCACCACTAGAATATGGACAGTGATGGTTCTATCAAACTGTGAAGAATATGATAGAATATGAAGACAAAAAAGCGTGTCCTTTTTGATTGTTGAATTGCCTTAATCTGATTTACTTGTAAAGGATTTCATACCCTCCTTTTATCATCAGTTCAACATCATGCTTTCATGTGCATGTACACAATGTACACAAATGTTTACACAAGTGTGTCTGATGAACTTCTGCAGGTCTAGTCTGGGGGTCGGACTCGGAGCCCAGCCCCACCGTTGGGCTGCAGACGCCTCCCCCTCTGGTCCCGACTCTCGTCCAGCTGCGGCCGGTGGGGGACTCGCTGGTCTTCCTGTGCCAGGCTCCGGAGGGACACCGGGGTCTGCGCTTTGAGCTGTACGGAGACAAACATCTGTGCGGGACAGTGGAGCACCAGACGGAGGAATGCGGTGCCGTGTTCACGGTGAATCGCCGAGATGTGAGCAAGGAGAAGCCATTCTGTTGTCTGTTCAAAGACGCACACCACAGGCCCAGTGCTTTCAGCTTGTATGTGTACGCCAAACTACATGGTAAGGTTGCCTTCAACTGGCCACTCTTAAAATACTCAAAGGATACTCAAAGTACATTTTAGGGTTCCTCACTTCGCCAGACTGGTGGAACCCATAAGTGATCTTACAGGAACCCTTTTAAATAATACATTTTGTTCTCTTTGATCTTTGAAGGATACTTGTAACTACTTGTAACTAATGTATTGTTTTAAAAAGGGTTCCTGAAAGCTCCATTATGAGTTCCACCAGAGTGGCGAAGTGAGGAACCTTAAAAAGTGCCTTGAGTACCCTTTAATTAAGTAATTTGAGTAATCCTTTAATGTGTACTGTAATATCAATTACAGTAGTCATTGTTTGTGAAGAAAACAAATACATATAGTAACATTCTATGCAGAATGTTCTGGAAAGCAGGTTGATTTGATTGGTTGCCTCAACCACTGTCTAAGCCCTAGGAGTCAATGTTAAACCCTAGGAATCAGTGTATATATCTTATCAATGATGACATCGACATAGGACTAAAAAACTCAAGTTGTCTACCTAAATTCACACCTCCACAAGTGAGCATAACTGTCGGCAGGGACATGAAGGTGAAGAGCTGTCAACTGTTTGACTGAGAGTGACACTCCCTTCCTTTTTCAACCACACAGCGGCTTCTCTTTCTCTCTCTCTCTCTCTCTCTCTCTCTCTCTCGCCTGCCTGCCTGCCTGTCTTTCTCCCTCATTCATCTTTCTCTCTCTTCTGCACAAGCTTGGTGTGTGTGTGTGTGTGTGTGTGTGTGTGTGTAGTAGCAGAAAAAAGACTATTCACAGGCTTCACATGGGCAGGCACTTAGTTATTATTAATTCAGTAAAGGTCAAAACACTTTCAATCCACTGGCAGATTCAAAAGCACTTGCTGTTCACAAAGGCTTCTCTGTCAGTGATGTTTTTCTGCTGAATTGGCTCTTTGGTTTCACATCAAGCTATGTGCTTTACTTTTGCTTTGCTTAAAGCCTGAATCAATGAGACATAAAGCATAAGCTAAAGCCAAGGTCTATTTTTCTAGTTGTTGGATGAGAGCTGTTTTGTCAGTGACATTGTTTTTGTTGTAGTTCTTTGGTTGAGTACCAAAGCTTATGTATGGTAGTGTAGTAGTGCATTCCATACCTCCTCATAAATCAATGACTTTGACCAAGGTAGATCAGAAACTGAAACCTATACAGTAAATCAAGTTTGTTTCAGGTTGATTTCAAATATATTCCTCCTGGTTTATGTGGTGTAACTGTTCTCACCCACTTTCCTCTTGTCTGTCTGTCTACCTGTCTTTCTGTCATGCTGTCGATCTGTCTGTCTTTCTGTGTTTTTATCCTGTCTGTCTATCTTTCTGTTGTGTTGTCTGTCTGTGTTCTTGTCCTTCTGTCTGTCTGTCTGTCTGTCCTGTTGTCTGTCTGCTACAGAGGAGGTGAGTCCTCTCCCCCCTCCCGCCCTAGTCTCCTCTAGCCGAGAGGTCCAGCGCGGAGAGAGCCTCACCTTCACCTGCTCTCTGCCGGGGTGTCTGCGACCAAAGGCCGTCCTGCTGCTCAGACAAAGCCCCGGCTTGGGTCCCAGCAGCGGCAGCAGCAGCCTCCAGCGGAGCCTGAGCCCCAGCGCTGTGGTGTCCAGCTCCAGTGGCTCCACATTCAGACTGGCGCCCGCAGACGGAGGCCTCTACTCCTGCCTCTACCAGATGAGCCTGGCCTCAGGCCTAAGCATCAACTCCAGCCTCAGCCAAGCCGTCAAAGTCAGTGTCTCACAGCAGACAAACACAGGTGAGTTTCACTCAACAACACCTGCATTACTGGGACGCTAGGATTAATGCTAACCTTACATAAGGCTAATCTTACATAAACATTACATGTGTCAATTCGATTCAATTGAATCTAATGTGTAGAGTGCCCAATACAAAACATTTGCCTAGCAGGACTATACAGACAGTACGAGAAGCACCCATGAGTAAAAGGGGCAAGGAAAAAATTTCATGTTTGTGTCTGGCTCATGTCACTCTTATGCCGACTACGTCTAACTGAAAAGACTAAGTTTCAGACTCTTAGAATGTAAAAACAACTTTCAAAACAAACCTACAGGCCTCTAACCTAAACAAACGTATGGTAAACCAAATAGAAAATTCAGTTTCATCATCTGTTGTAAGGCTCATCCTGTGACTAGCTTCAGTCCTCTCTTCGTGTTCTGCTTTTTGGTTGTTTTTTGTCTCATCTGTTCTTATTTCCTCTTTCCTCCTCCGGCTTCCACACTCAAGTTCATTTTCAGAAATCACTATATGTATTATATATGTTGAATGTTAAAATGTTATATTTTATAATACAACACAACACAACAAATGGCATGAATAGCTCAAAACACATTGTAAGTTAGTCTACTGTACCTCTCTTTTTACATTCATTCATTCGATCATTTTTATCTATCCTAATCTGTTTATTCCACTGCACTTTTTATTATGTTTCTGTATGTCTGCTATGTTTGTAATGTGGTGGTAGCCTATATCTATTATCTGTCTTGTCATCTGTTGTATACGTAATATATACTATGGGAGACGTGCAATATTGACCACATGAGTTTCCCCCTTTGGGATAATAAAGTTTATCTTGACCTTTACCTTGACTTTGACAGTGTTGTCCTGTGTGTGTGTGTGTGTGTGTGTGTGTGTGTGTGTGTGTGTGTGTGTGTGTGTGTGTGTGTGTGTGTGTGTGTGTGTGTGTGTGTGTGTGTGTGTGTGTGTGTAGCCCCAGAGCAGCAGAGGGCTGATGTCCCAGACTGGCCTCTGATTCTGGGAGCCCTGTCTGCAGCTGTGCTCTTCCTAGCCACAGTCATGGGCCTGGGGGTCGCTGTACACAAGAAAGGTAACAATCCATCAGCTCTCTTAGTATGAGCTTGTCACCTTACACATTCATTTGCACTGGTGGTTTAACAATGCAGTTAGCCTGGCAAGCCATCCTATAACATTAAAATGTATAGTCTGGCATCGATAGATAGACAGAAGTCAATCGTGCGTTATCTAGTCAAACAAACAAAACAAACAAACAAAATTCCCTATGGCCTGCTACTAGACGTACTGTACTGTCTGAGCAAATCTATTTGCCACCGCTAGAGTATGTCTACATTTATTTGCAACAATGCAGTTAGAATCAAGTCTAAACTCCAGTCTTTGTCAAGTCTGTGATCTCTTTATCCTCTACAAGTGAAGTCAGTAATGTTAATGTTTCTGTTTTTCAGTGCAAAGTGCAGCCAAGGAGAAGAAGATGAGGTGAATGAATGCCACAGTCTCACACTACAGTATAAATGCTCTCTGGAAAGCAAATATGATCTCCAACTCTTTGCCCTTTGGTTATCCATTGACTGTACATGCATATATCTTGTGTACTGATATGCAAAACCTAATAATCTGCATTTTTTTGCCTCTGCAAATTCTTGCTTTGTGTTGTGCTTTTGTTCCAACATGCACTGTCCACACACCTGTACTGCACACAAACCTACTGTACATTCTGTTTGTCTTTATCACTGACCGCAGGGAGGATGCCAAATTTTGGCCCACAGTACATGCGAGAGACCACGTCGTAGGTGAGCATAGCATCTCTACCAATACAATAATGGAATATACAGTGGACAATGTACTGCATAATATAATACAGCAGTATACAATGTAATATTCACTACATCTACAGTCAGATTTTTGCTGAGAAAATATAAATGATTCACATACTGTAGCCTACTACTTCAGATTCCTTAAATATATGATTTTTTTTTTCATTCATTAAGATCTCCCCGTTTCACGACTGAGCATCTGCTTTAAGGTAAGACATTCTGTGCTGTCTCATCACTCTCGTCCTCTCACTCCATTTCTGTCTCTCTTTCATCTTATTAATCATCTTATCTCACTCACTCCCTTGCTCCACAGCTCTCTCTCTCTCTCTCTCTCTCTCTCTCTCTCTCTCTCTCTCTCTCTCTCTCTCGTTCACTGCTCTGAAACCTCAAGTTGCTCTGCTCCAGATCTGAGGCTGTGAGTATGAGATCATGTGCGAGCTGATCTCAGATCAGATTGCTCTCCATGGAGTCAGTGTGTCCATCAGTACAGTCTGGCCTAACAAGCTGACGCTGCTCAGCAGTGCTGTCTCTGAAGTCTCTCCAAGGATGCCTCTAATCCAGCTGCGCCTTCTCCTCTCTTCTTCTCTTCTCTTCTCTTCTCTTCTCCTCTCTTCTTCTTCTCTTCTCAAGCAGACTCTGCTGACTGGAGAGTTCAGGATGGAGGATGACTCCCCACAGAGCTTTGCCTTTAATACTTACAGTAATTTTTTTTTACATTGGCCTGTAGGTCTCATTAAAAGAGTCAGTGACTGCTTCTCAAAGTCGAGAATGCTTCCTTGGTAGAATTCAATGTTAATTCGACTCAATTCACACGCCAGACTATAACATGAATGTATAGTCTGAAGACGAGTGAGACTCCTGGGTAAAACTGCTAAAACTAATCAGCGCGACTAGCAACTAACAAGCAATTTAAACAACGCTATGAACGCTAAGCCCGCCCAAAAACTCCCTGTCCAGATATAACGTTGTGATTAGCTAAACACCACGATGTCTGAATCCAACCAAGAGCGTAAACAGCTCAGAAACAGCTCAGACGCAATCGAGGTCTGAGCCATGGCATCGCTGAGCAAATTCAATTTATCACCGCTAGAGTGCGTCTAGAGTTCCAGGCTACTCAATTCAATTTGTAGAGCGACAAATACAGTACATTTGCCTCACAGCGCTTTACATGAGTAACAGGAGCAAGGAAAAACTCCCCTCTATTTGTAATAGTTCATGTTGGGAAGATCCCTTGGGCAGATCCACACCTCATGGGCTCAACCCAACCGGCAGGGGCCCAGAGACGAACCCATATGGTCAGTGGTCAAGTCATAGTTCACAAATTGTCCATGGTTATGACAGAGTAACATCGTAGCATGAGTACAGAATATTGTCTGACAGTATTTGAGTCAAAGCGTAGTTTGTAGAGGAAGAGTCAGGGATAGAGTCAATAGCAGGGTAGCATTTAGGTGGAGTTCTTCAGATGGAGGTCATAATTTAGTTAGAGATCATCAGTGAGGTCAACAAGGGAGGGTCCATCATGAGGCCATTAGGAAGGAGGAAGACTGAACACACTATGGAGACGAGGTTACATCAGTACATCCTTGAAAAATCTATGAATAAAGGACTCTGTCCTCCATAGAATTTAGAAGTATCCTTGACATTGGAACAGTGCTTGGTGACAGACAATGACATGAAATACTGGAAAAAGCAGCCTTCCAATCATGCTTCCTCGACTTTGAGAAACTCTCAGTGTGACTAGTGTGACTTCACTGACTTGTGTGTGTTAGCGTAATGGTGTTGAACTACGACCCCTTTGGCGCTGACCTTTCAGCGTTGCTGCAGTGTTTTTAGCAAAGACAACCTAGCAGGCTAATTATTTTAAATTACAGCTCTCATAACCTCATTAGTCAAAGGCAGGATTGACATATTGGATCAAGCGTCGCGTCAAGTACAAGCTGAGCTTTTCGACTGTCCCCTAAATACTGGAAAAAGCAGCCTTCCAATCATGCTTCCTCGACTTTGAGAAACTCTCAGTGACGTATTTTGCTTTCTGCTGTACCTCACTTCTCCAATTTAGTTGTCCATCAGCAAGTAGGTCATTTCTAGTGTATGTTTGCATGTGTGATACAATAGTAGGCCGTACTTTATGAGACCCCGTGCTGAGTCACTGAAGGCTGTGTGTGTTAGCGTAATGGTGCAGATGGTGCTGATGTTCTCATGGGTGAGCTGAGCATCTCTAGCTTACATGGAAGGTGGAAGGATGTTACAACAGAGGCTCTGCAGGCACATATTACATCCTGGCCCTCTTCACTCCACCATGCTTTCTAAACAGGATGTGACTTTGCTCTTGCATGTCATTGCTTTTGGTCTACTTTTCACTTATTCTCTCTCTCTCTCTTTCTCTCTCTCTCTCTCTCTCTCTCTCTCTCTCTCTCTCTCTGCCTCTAACCTCCAAAATCTTATGAAGGTTTTCATCTCTGCCTGTCCTGTGCTGTTGTCGAACTGCTGTCCTCAAGCCAGCCCACCCTGTTTACTGTTCATTTTAATCAGTGTTAATTAGCTTTGTTATGGAGCCCACTGAATGTAGCACAGCCCCAAAGTTGTTTACTGGGCCATGGTGTAGCCTAACTGAGATAAGTCTCAGTGTTAACCACATTAAGTTCCTCTCAGACTGCTGAACGACCGCTAATGGTCTTTTCCACATCCGAAATGACACTACCACCACCACCACCACAGCTTAATGGTCTTTTAATGAGCACAATGGCATGTTCCAGGCAACACTGCCTAGAAAGCACTACCTTAGCCCCTTTAACCGTCTTCCTAACCCTAGATTTGATGGGGAGGAGGGGGTCTGCCTGGAAGTCGCTGTTGAAGGCTTAAAAAAACTGATGGCTGATGATGCTCTTCTGGAGAACTTGGCCTTTTATTGCCATTTCATGGAACCATTTATCAGATGCAAGTGGCCAGTGAAGAGACAACAGAGAAAACAAAAACCTACAGTGCTACAATGTAAACCACACAATAACCCGTTTAATATGTGATAAGAGTAGGCAAGAATAGTAGTCTAAATGAAAGAGAAGGTTTGTGTTAAGTAGAAAACTGGTATAGAAACTATGTTAATTTCCTTTATTTAATGATAACTCAGCCTAATACAAAGTTAAGGGTGAGTTGGAGGCCGCTTAGATTTCTTCCCTTAATTTGATTGCTAAGGTGCTTTGTGCAACAGTTTAAGGAATTCTTAATCAAGATAAGGAAAAACCCTTAAATTTAAGGGAAAATCTTAACTGAAGGTGTTTTGTGCAACCGGGCCCTGGCCTTTAGGTCTCGTGTTATGGAGTAGGCCTAGTAACCTATGAATACGATTATCTATTGAAATTAAAGCATTGGTGATTGTTATTTGTAATTTCTTATGTAAATCTTTTGTCCATTTTTTTTATCACTAGGATTCTGGACCGGTCACTGCTGAATATGCAGACCCAAAGACTCTCTCTACATTTGCCAATCCATCTTACTGTTGAACCTATTTTGACCCTATTGACTCCTTAAATGTTTTTGTTAACTATTGTGTTGTGTGTTCTTTGATGACCAGAGGTCTTGTTTTGTTAATAAACCTATATATTATAGTTTTAATATACTATGTTTTGTATTGATGCCATAAGATGTTAATTTAACTGATAGCTTTTCCTTTTCATTTGATATCTTTCCTTCAACAAGTTGCACTTACACATACATTTTAAAATAAACATTTATTTCTGCTATACTGGTGGAGTGTTGTGTCTTAAGGTGAAGTGGTTGGTAAGTGTTGTTTATTTGACCACTTAGTGGGAATTGCAAATCAATATTGGCAGGAAGGCCACATTTGCCTTGAAAGCAATCCAAGCAATAAACTCAACCTGACTCAACTCAATCCTCAAGTGAGGTTCAGCTGTTTGTCAGTAGGGGGCACTGTGGTTCAAGGGGCTGAGGGAGGCAGAGTAGACTTCATTTTGCTGGAAGGGGATAAAGAGAGTTTCGTTTTCTTGTGATAGCAGTAAAGTGATTTTTATGACTTTATAGTGTTTCTTGGTAGAGTTCTGCTCCATGTAAATGTAGATTTTTTTGCATGTATAAGCGTAATCTTTTTTATTTATTTTTTTTGAAGAAGAAAGTTGTTCATAATTAATATTTCACCTCATTCTTCCATTGATTCAACAGATTTTTGTTTTGCTGATCATGACTGTGTGCCACTGCTTGAACAGTCCTCAAATAAATCTAATCTATTTTGTTCTTCAAGTGTGAATGTGATTGTGATTTAAAAAACACTCAAAATCTTTTTGTTTTTAGTAAAAGTTCAGAAAATCTTTTTACTTGTAAACTGCTACTGTTGTAAAAAGTAACATCACCAGAGATAATCAAGGTCCAACTGTTAGGCCTACTGCCCCATCATTATCAACCAGCTGATGTCACTTTTCACCCGGAAAACATTATGAAACATAATTGCACTGGCAGCTTAAAAGATATACGAAGGTATTTTCAGAGAGATTTAATCAAAAAGAAACCATTTTGCGTGTTTTTAAAACCCTAAATATAGTTGATCCCAACGTCAGTCTTCAAATGCCCGTCAGAAGGCCAGCATGTCTTAGATGTCACGGATCTTTTTTTTTTCTCAGTCTTTGTTATCGCAAACCTACTTGTGCTTAGTGGGGATTTACCTCTTTGATAATGAGCACATTAATGTCTGGTCTTACTCTTCAGGGCTGCTACTTTTAGAGTATAATTACTGCAAAAGACAATGTAACCTTTACCACAACTCGTCACTCTTTTTTTTTATCGAAATTAGCAACACAAACAACAAAAGACTGAGACTAGCCTGCATTTATTGGAGAGCCATTATGAGCCTAGCCGATGCTAGCCTTCATTGTTTACCTTGGGAGAGGATTTGTTTGTAATTCATCGTAAGTCACTGGAAAAGTGTTGAGGGGTGTGTCCATGGTTAGGTTTGTCTATTCCAGACTGTAATTAACGTTACATCATCTCTGGAGAGTTTAGCAGCAGGCAGCAACACTGTAGGCCTGGAGTAAACATGGACTGGACTTAAGACAGGACATCACATGTGCTCATTATCACACAGGTAAATTCCCAAGGGAGAACATGTAAGTGTGTAGTTAGAAAAAAAACTAAAGAATTAAGATTTCATTTGAATTGTGAGCAATAAAATACCATAAGGCGCACAAAACAAAATATACTGCTAACCTCTATTTTATATGAATGTAGGTAGGCACACAAATCTGTGAAATGCCAAAGGACATACAGTATGAAGACACTCCCTGTCCAGTCACCCGTGCTTCTAATCACAATATAGTCTGGGCGTTGTACCATGGAAATGGCCCATAAAGTGAATGGAGAAATTCTGTGGCACCAGTAATTTATAAGTAATAAAAAGTAGTGTTTCTCATTTTGTTATGTTTGGGCTATAAGCCTCTAATAATGTCTAATGATGGCCTCTTTCCCAAAAGGAATAAAATACTTCAGAGAAAATGACTTGGGTTATGGACTTTATGCTCTGACTTTATAGCTTTCCCATCATTCTATGTAATCATGCTTGTGATTAAGTCTTTTATTGATAACATTGAATAATTTGTTATATTTTATTGATGGATATGTAGTAGACTTACCCTTAAGCCTATTCAGTAGAGATGGCTGATGGGGCCATTGATCTGGGTCACCATAAAGTAGGGTGACCAGACATACTCTTTTCCCGGGACATGTACTCTTTTTGAGACCTGAAAAAATGTCAGGGGGGATTTTCAAAGTTGTCAGGGTTTTTGTTCTCAAACATGCTATTAATTCGTGTAGGCCTCTCGCGTCAAGAACATGTCCTGCAAAGATTTCCATTCCTATTTAATCGGTAACAGACGACTGCTGGGAAAAATGTAATCACATGAAAAATACGCCCAATGTGAGGAGGACTGACAAGTCATAGGCCAGTGTACCCTCCTGCCTTTTAAAAATGTTTTATTTTATATTTTTGAAGGTTTTGTTACCGCAATTGTTTTATAGGTACAAAAATGTACATGATATTTTTTTATGACTTTGATGTGTACTCTTTTTCACAATCTCATATCTGGTCACCCTACCATAAAGAGTTCTATAGTTTCTAGATGCTTGAAGCCCATTGTGAAGGGGAAAGACATGAAGCAAAGGCCATGCCATTTCTCAGATCAAAGCAATCAGGAAAAATGTAAAGCAGACTCTTCCCCCGCTGGCATGCAAAGACAAAGGCTCTCCCCCAACACCCATTTTTATGGGCCCCCTTTCAACAAATGATTTTAGATGTATGCAAAGCACTCATCATAACTAGCTCTTACTTTTCCTCCTCCTCTCCTATTCCCCTCTTTCTGTCTCTCCTCCTCTATCCTTTCATACCTCTCTCTCTCTCTCTCTTTCGCTCACAAAGGGGCGAAGCAGAAGCAGATGAGTCATAGCAGAGCCTACAGTACTTAGCTGTAGCTGCTACAGAGCCATGTTGTAAATATGCTGCAGTATGACTAGGGGACACTACTCTTTCAATCTCTCACACTCCCTAGTTTCATTCATTCATTCATTCATTCAGAGGAAATAGTTCTCTTTCTTGAAACATTGATATCATCATTTATGTCCGCTCCCAAGCTGTGGGAAAATGGAGTTCATTTCATTCGCCCGCCTGCCCGGCTATTTGAAATGCAGTACAGGGTACATTTTAAGGTTCTGAGGTCACATTAAATTAGTAGTTGGTTGAAGGGCTTGTTATATATCTTATTCTTTCCCCTCTTGTCTATATCATTTCAAAATGGACGCATTTATTGGCGTGTCATTCTGTGTTGGCGCCTCTCTTGTCACTGCCTCACAGCAGTCACATGGCTATGTTGATCTGTACAGCTGAGAAAATAAATTACTCAAGCCTACCATGTGACCACACACCATTTGAGAATAGTGCTGCTGCTACTGTCGTCGTGACTCAATCTGAATATTTTTCTCCCTCTCTGCATACTTTAGGAGAACCTGTGAAGTGGCTGAGACATTCTCTTATAGTGAGACATGAGCCTTGGAATCATAATGACTGTAAATCGTCCAGCAATTATGTGGTATTGCTCAAACAGGCTTAAGGTGCAGCTTTATTTGCATTTCAGAATTTCTATGCAGCTCTCTCTCTCTCTCTCACTCCATCACACACACACACACACACACACACACACACACACACACACACACACACAAGGCTGAATTCCAATGCAGCTCTGAGTTCACCTTTTTGCCACACACACAGACACACTCTCTCTCTCACACACACACACACACTCACACACACACACAGACTTAATGAGGTATTAAATTATTAATTGCGGATTGGAGAATTCACTAAAGCATGGTGTGTGCCGATCTCACTCACTGCTAATCGCTTGGACGGACAGACGGACGAAACGGAAGGCCCTGGAACATTTCCCTGGTCCCCACCCAAAACCAACCCCGTCATCTCCACGGAGACCAACTCCCATGCCAATCCCATGTTACATGATGATGTCGCTGATGCAGCGAAACTTCTCCTGAAGCCAAACACCCCTGACCACTGATCCCACAGGCCACTAAGAAGGATTGAAACGGCTTCAATGGCGTTGCTCTCTGATAGGCTAATCAGCAGCAGAGGGAGAACAATAGCCAGTGTTGGAGGTGTGCCGTTGCCATGCACTAGGCTAATGACCCTGGCCAACCCCTTAGGCCTCTCTGTACATTTGAGTGACTCACCACCATGATGGAAGCCATAGAAACCTGTGTGTGTGCTAGCATTGTTTACTGAAGGGAAATGAGTTTTGTTGTGAAAAAAAACAAAACAAACAAGAAAAAACAGGTGGAAAAGAGAAGAAAATGAACAAAGCTGAGAAGCTGGCAAAGAAAGCTGATTTATTACTGACAATATTTTGTTCTTTCAGCTGCTCTACAAAAGAGATTTGTTATAATTGTTAGTTATCTTGTCTTGCTGAACCGTGGTAGAAAAGGTGTATTTGATACAGAGGTGTGCGTCATGTGGAGCCTCTTAACACGATTACAGCCTGGTCCAACCGACAGCTAATCCTGAAACAATAGTTAATGTAATTGTACACTCATGTCAATATAATATCTACCCCATGATAAATAAGTTATGGACTTGTTAAAGTTATTGCACAGATGAATAAGGAGATCTACAGTAAATCATAATGATAATTAATTGACTGTAGTTTGAAACATTTATAGTAAGCTAATGAAGAACATGGAGCTCAATGTCCTTGTGATGGTTGAGATGTGGCTTCGGTTCCTTTTGACATCACTCAGTGGAACCATCTCATGGCACTGGAATGAAGAGGCTTCCTTAACGTTCTCTTAGGATTCCCACACTTTCCCACACTTGCTCCTCATTTGTCTCAATCCCATTCCCATTCCCAGTCCAGTGTCCCAGCTTGCCTTCTGGCCAGTATTCCCACATCCCACCAGGGCGTTCCTCAGTTATCCCAGGTGAAGGGGCAGCTCAGTCCTCCTCCTCCTCCTCTCCGCGGCCGTTCACCATCCCTGTCTCCCAGCGCTGCACGAGCGGAGTCTTCTGTCGAGGGGTCCAGGCAGCACCGGGGGGACTTTTCAGGGCCTGAGTAAAAAATTAAGGAGACGTTAATTTAATACAAGACAAACTAGTGCAGACAGACAGACAGACAGTATCCTTGTTTGAACCCCCCATGAATTAATCAGTGATAAATGAATATATCATTAGTTTGAGAGACTCTTGAGAGTTCAAGAGACCCTTAGCCATCTATTATTTTTTCATTGGAGATGGAATCTGCATCCCAAATCCCATCTAAGGAGGTAGTGCAGGGTTGAGGACCTAAGAGGGGTCAGGAGAGTGATGTTGATGCTCATTGTTGAGTGGTGTTGAGTGATGAGTCCTATTGTCCATTTCAACCCCTAAGTTCTGCACCTCAAAGATAACTGTCATGAATCAGCCAATTATGATCTCAATTCATGCTCACATCTTTTCACCTGAATTTGCCTCAAGGGCCCAAGAGAGTATGTGTACTTACAAGAGAGTATTTGCACTGAACACGGCATCTATTTGTACACCTCCACCTGAACACAGTACTCTACACCTCCATCTGAACACAGCACCTTTAAACGCATGGTTTTTAATATTTGCGGGGTTGGCCCTCGGCTTGGTATGCTTGACAACATTCAGCCCTTGAGGAAAAATAGTTTGGGACCACTGAACTACACCTCCATATGAACACAAACATCTACTAACTAACCCATCTGAACATGCCATCTACACCTTCAGCTCAGTAAGACTAGACAGCTGATTGCCAGCCTTTCTGGGCCAAGGGCATGGCATCTATTCAGATGACAGCGCCCACAGATTCCAGGACAGGGTTGGCCCACGGTGCCACTTTAGTGCTCCAATACAACACACACTGGCAAAAAGTTTTTTTTTTTTTTTTTTTTTTTAATGGGTAACTTCAAAACTCAGAGGGCACTGCTGTGCTGAAGGACTTGAAGAACGGTGTTAAGATGGCAGGGCAGTGGAGGGTAATAGGACTTCATGTTTCTTTTTATTGATTTCAGCCTGAAGGCCAGTGCCATCACAGGGCCCAAGGATATTGCTCAGGATATTGTTCAGCAATGCTGAGATGCAATAAAACACGACAGCCGCTGCCAAAGAAGCTAGAAAATGAGGCCATAAAAGGAGTGGCGGAATAAAACACAATATGGAACAGAGTGACTTGACTTAAATTACTTCAGAGGTGTGTGTGTGTGTGTGTGTGTGTGTGTGTGTGTGTGTGTGTGTGTGTGTTTACCTCTGTTGGCTCCCTTAGAGCTGCATCTGACTTTCCAAGAAAATGCTGGGCTGTAGGTGGAGAGAGAGAGAGAGAGAGAGAGAGAGAGAAGAGAGAGAGAGAGAGAGAGAGAGAGAGAGAGAGAGAGAGAGAGGAAGAAAGAGAGAGAGAGAGAGAGGGTTAAAGTTTTTAACATTCATAACCAACTCTACCACCAGTTTCACTTTAGCTTGTTACAATGGAGGCACCTGACCATGAGTGCATGTAAAAGCAAACAGTATTGTAGGTTAGGCACCACAGCTCTCTTGAAAAGATTTTTTTTTTGTAACACCTTCAGACCAACCTAATCCAGAACAAACACACACACACACGTGCACACACACACACACACACACACACACACACACACACACACACACACACACACATGCAGTCAAGCATAACCAGTGGCAACAGTCGCTGTGGTAATTACTTATCTTTTAATATGACGGGCTAAACCACAACTGATAATCCTTAAATACATGGGTTTTGCATAGAAAACAACGTTTATGGGAAGGAAGAGCAGGGAGTAATGGACAGCAAGAAATGTCAACATGAATGCTAGCTCTATGTAAAACAGATGGTGAAAGAGTTTTTGAGTGGCCTCAACATCATTACGGCTGTGCTAATAAGCTGCCTGGGCCTCTGATCCCTTTAACAATGTCAGAGTAGCTTGCCAGCTTATTTCAAAAAGCTTGCAGCAACAGTTCAGAGCAAGGCAAGCTGGCCAGCTGTTGAAATCGAACTGAAATAACAGCACAGAACAGACACAGGGTGACTGGGCATACGGTAAAAAAAAAAATGGCCAAGCTTGCTGAGATATCATCTTTCAAATCGCTCCCACAATTGTTTTCTCCTGCTCTCACTTGAACACAGGTGACAGGCTGGACAGGCAAAAGGGAATGAGGAAATCCAATCTGTGAAGGTGTTGTGCAGGAAAGAGGGTTCAGTGATGAATTAAACTAGTGGTGGGAAATGACAGAGGCAGCTGGCACTGCTGCGAAGGCCATCGATTGCCCCCAGATTCAATAAGAAACACTTCACTTTTCTTCCAAACGCCCTGCTAGTGCCGCTTCCCATTCTAAAGAGCTGATAGACAAAATTTGCTCCCTGTTAACCTGATTATTAAAGGCTTCTCAGTCAGAGAGAGAGAGAGTGTGTGTGTGTGTGTGTGTGTGTGTGTGTGTGTGTGTGTGTGTGTGTGTGTGTGTGTGTGTGTGAGAGAGAGAGAGAGATAAACAAAACACATGGTGTTCAGGGTGGCATAAACAGTTATTAGAGTCGGGGTGAACAGTTATTACATGGTTCACTCCAAAGGGACACCTAGAAAACAAGCTCACAGTTTGCACACTCTGCAGTTCAGGTGTGAAATTAAATGTGAGCGATTCTGATTAGCACCTTGTGATTTATTTTTGTCCCCATATATTTCTCTGCAGAGGTAGCAATATCACAAAATGCCTCATCTTGAAGGCAATTAGGTAAGTCAGCCAGCCATCCAATCCACTGCTGATGTTATGTGATGGAATTGAGAATGTTTTAATGGCAGAAGCCTGAAGCTCTACTAAACTTAAGTGGTCTAGAAAATTGCTCGCTCTCATTTTATGGAAATATCTAATGGAAAGTTTTAAGGCAATTTTGTTCATAATAACCTATATTACACAATGACACACCGCAGTCTCTCTCTCTCTCTCTCTCTCTCGCTCACTCCTTTTCTCGTTCACTCCCTCTCTCTTTCACTCTCTCTAACACACACACACACAAACTTTCACACATACACACTTACACACACAGCTCAATTTCCTCACCTGATGTAGTTGAGCGGTTCTGTGTCTGCTGCTGTGATACCAGCAGGCCGTTTTTGTCTGGTGCCTCCCTGTTGGCGGTGCCCCCCTCTGCCCACTGGTACAGGCTGGTCCTCTGCTTGCGCAGCTCTCTCTCCCGCTGCTGGGCCTGCCGGATGTCCCGCTCCACCGCTGGACGCTGGCCCATAGACGGACGCAGCTTAAAGAAGGGGTTCTCCCTCACCATAGCCGAGTTGACCTCCTCTTCCTCTTCCTCCTCCGGCTGCTCAGGCGCTGAAGAGGAGACCAGGGATGTCCCAGAGTCCACCACAGTAAGCGACTGCACCTCTGTCAGGAATCCTGGGCTGAGGGAAGGTTGCGGGGGCTGGGTGTGGTCCAAAGGGAGCCTATGGGACCTGTAGTGGCCCTCTACGATGACGACCTGACTGTCGGAGCCCTCGGACAGGCCTGGTCCAAAGGCTGAAGGAGCGGGGCTTTGGGGATTGGCCAGCTGCTCCAGGCTGTATCTCCTCTCCGTGGAGCCACCGTAGGTAGAAGAGGCTGAGAAGCCGTCGCCTGGGGCACCCAGGTTGGAGAGGTCACTCGCTGACACAGACGTGGTGGTCCTCTTGCTCTGGCTGGCACTGTTGGTGGCGGTGGGGGTGGTGGGGACCTCCTTGGGTTGTTGGAAGGCCTCAAAGAGCTGCTTCCTCTCGCGGAGCTGCCGCACGGTACCCTTTTCATAGAAGCCTGCCACCCGGCCCAGCTGCACCAGGTCCTGCTCTCTCTGCGTCTCCTGGCTGATCTCTCGCTGCATCTTCTTGCCGGCAAACTGCCGCTCCTTGCCCTTGTCCTTGGTGGCCTTGACGGAGGGCAGGTTCTGGGAGAGAATGGGTCTCAGGAGGGGGATCTCCACAAACTCCTGGGCCTTGTCTGTGGAGGTCAGGCCCCGGGCCTGGCGAAGGCTCTGCTCCCGTTCCGCCGCCAAGCGAATCTCGCGCTCAATCGGGGTCTCGTTGGGCGGTGGCTTGCCGGGTTCGGGTGAATCAGATAAGGGGGTTCTGGTAGAGACCTCGGCCGAGAAGTCAGCCGAGACACCGCTGTCGCTCTGGTTGTCATCGTACGGGTCCTCCATCCTGAAGCCTTTCATTTTGGCAGTAGCAGCATTAGCTGCTGGTGTGGACTGTTCTGTGTGTGTAGTGGACTGGCCAGCTTCTCCCTCAGGCTGCCCGTCTTCTTCCTGCGTCTGAGGCGTGGGAACACTGGCAGCCGCCTGCTCGCTCTCCTTGCTTGTTTGTCCACTTTCTCTCTCCGCCTCCACTCCCTCCCTTTCCTTTCCAGCCTCTGTCAAAGGCTCTTTCACCACAATAGGTCCCGCACCAGGGCTATCGGCCGCTGGATTGGCCAACTGCCCAGCAACAGTATCCATGGGTGGAGTCTCCTTACACACCTGTTGCCCCTCCTGGTTTTCGTTCTGGAGCACAGCTGGGCTGTGTGGCATTTCCTCCCCCTGCTGGACACCTGTAGCCATTGCAAGCCCGGGGTCATTAGGTGCCTCCTCAGCTAGAGGCAGTATATTGGCCAGACCAGGGATCTGATCTGAGGGGTAACACACGGAGGATGAGCGGGACCCAGCCGGTGTCGGGGGCTTGCTGCTGGAGCTGTCACGTCTGACCCACTGCTCTCGTGCCGAGCTGAAGTCCAAGGGCTTGCAGTCCACACTCAACTCCTCCTGGGTGTCCTCACCAGCAGCAGCAGAGAGGAAGACTGGAGAATCTGGTGCATCCGGCGGATCAGACCCAGTTTCCACTGAGGGCTCCTGAGGGATTATCCCCGAAACCTGCTGAGGGCTGGGTCCACTGACATGGGTGTGCCCCCCATTCGCTGAATCTGCCCCCTTTTCATATGCAGGACTCTCACCTTGCACTACCGGTTCTGAGCTGGTACTTATTTGTTCCGAGGTTTTCTCAGCTTGAACAACTGGAAGTTCTGCCTGGATTTGGGTTTCTGTCTTTACCTCGGCCTCGTCAGACGGCTCACCTCCCCCTAGCTGAGGCGCAGATGGAGATGGACACTCCTCAGACGGGACTTTGTCTTCTTCTGCAGATACAGGCTTCACACAGACATCTTTACTGCCTGCCTCAGTGTGTTCCTCAGAAGGAGCTGCACTGTGAGAGCCTGAAGGAGGAACCACCGCACGATCATTCTCAGTCCTTCCAGAACCTTCCACTGTTTTGGTGTGATCGTCTGCGGGCACCTCACAGTTGGAGTCCCTCGGAGTGGTTTCTCCCTCTGACAGTGAAGCTAGTGTTGCAGCCCTCCCGCTCTCCCCTGCGCTGTGCTCGTCCAAATCAGCGTCCGTGCACGCCTCGCTGGCCCACTCGTCCAGTGAATCAGAGCCCTGGGGGCCGGCCATGGAGTCTGTCGCCATGGAGTCGCCTGTTGCCTTGTGTTTTCTGGGTTTTGTTTTTTTTATTGTTTTTTTTTTTGGCCTGCTTTGATTGGCTGACGTGGTGCCAAGGGGTTGTTGAAATTCCAGTTCTCCACAGGCAGTCAATCTGAAACAAGCAGAGGGCAAAGATGATTGATACTCTGCAGTACACCACAAAGTTTCTCAACTTTGAAGAACTGCACACACACACACACACACACACTCTTTGTTCCAAGTAGGCACAAAAGCATACTGTGCATAAGTCAAGAAACAAAAGGAGCTGGGAGTTCACAGACTGCTCCCAGATCCCTTGATCATTCCAGCCGCATCTCTAACCCCTTGCTCTCAGCAGTAATATTCTTGGTCATGTAAAACCATTTGTCTCCCACACCCCTTACTTTTTAAGCACTGCTCCTCCTAATGGATAATTTCTCTTCCTCTCTCTGCTTCAGGCTGCTTATCCATTACACATTCTCCCATGTGGAGGATCTTCAATTTGCTCCGCCAGCGAAGGAAGGAAGGATGGATGGATGGGAGCTTTTAATTAGATCACCTAATCCATATTGAAAAGCCGCGATCGCAGCCAACACCAGAGACAGATTGGGTGAAATATTATTCACAGCTTCTTCCCACTCTTCTAATGAGGAAATGTTAAATGTGACTCAGGTCAGACATTGGAAGGTTCCCTCAATCCATTTCAAATGCTTGGCCCTGGCAATCCCATGTGTGACATGTGGCTGTGAGAGCGGGTGATTATGTAGGCCCAGAGTGTTAATCGTCTCTGTCCACCGAGGTGCTGCTGTGTCTTGATCAGCTGAGAGGAGAGCTTGAGGAGGGCCTGACTGACTGAGTAACATGGGAAGTTTCCTGCTGAATCGCGGTAACCTTTAATCAGCTTAGCTCTCTTGAGAACAGCTCAGCAACGCACTGCACTGCACTGCCCTGCTCGCTAGGAGGAATTATGGCTGTGTGTGTCGACCTGCCGACCGCCAAGGAGGGCATTTGCCTCCGTCAGACCGCCCCCCCCCTGCCCCCTACCCCTGTTCCAGCTCCAATCACAACTAGCCTGGGTCACTCCAAATCCCTCAATCCCACTTTCCCTTTTTCAGTTCTGCTCTCTTTTTACTGTGCTGCCACTCAGAAGATCTCACCATAGAAACCCTCTCCCCTCTTTCTCTCTCTCTCTTTCACACACACACACACACACCTTACTGAACCTTTAACCTATTTTCTTTCCTCTCTGTCCTTTACTTCATCTCTCTCTCATCTTGTTTCTTCATCTCTCTCTCTCTCTTGCAATTTTTTCCTTCCATTTTTTTTTGCTACATTTCACAGCACAAAATGTTCACTTGTCTTTCTTCATCCTCATAGATCACTTAAGTGACTTAAGTAAGTCCAGACAGTTTCTGTCAATCATTCTGAAATATGTCCTTCTACTCCTCTCTGGTCTCTCTGACAGAGAAGATTTGGAGTGACATACTGAAACGAAAGAGAGGAAAAAGAAGAGAAAAACTTTCCTTGCTTACTGACCCGTTCAGGTTTTTTGGCACACACTGACTGGAAGATGATTAGTGGAGGAATGTAGGCCACCGAATGTTGGCAATGAGAATGCTGCCACCTCCTCTCACTCACACACACACACACACACACACACACACACACACACACACACACACACACACAGTAACCCTAAATCTTAGTTCATGGTGTCTGAGCCCTCACTTTCAACTGTAGATCAGAATGAGAACAACAGGCACATGAACAGCCAAGCCAAGCCCAGCTCAGTCAAACACACAGTCTGTTCTCCCTCTCTATCCACATTGATACGGCCCTGTGAAACTAGCTTCATAAAACAGCCCAAACCAATGAGAAGTGGCACAGTGACAGTCATAGTTCAGTATTCATAGCAGAGTATTCATAGCTCAAGGTAGCTTGTTTATGCATTTGAAGCATCTCTACTAATTGTGGGTGTGCACAGTACAGTGAGCGCAAGCACATCTCTCAGTCTGATCTCACTTATTCACTGTTCCTCCTCAACCCCTGCAGTTCAGCTCATATTTGCATTTAAGAATGAGTAACAAGGTACCTCAGCCCCGGGAAAATATTCTTTTCATCTCGGGAGGAGTGGGAGAGAGTTCTTCTGCGTCACTTTTAAGGAGTAGGTGAAACATTAACCACAGGGACATATCTTACATAAAGACCCAGTTGGCAGAGGGTGGGAAAAGTGCCATTGTCTGTTTTCAGATAAACAGCATTCCCTTGGTAGGCGGCACATTGTCTTTCATAATAAGATTCCTACATGGTATTTATCATAATGCAATTAAAGAACCAAAAATACTTTTGCGTTTTTGCATTTCGCTAAGCAGTAGGTCCAAACATCCAAGCATGATTCTGTATCATCTCCAGAATGCTACAGTAGATTAGCATAAGAGACGTTAGCAATGAGTTCTTGTTGTTGCTGTTTCAAGTTAAAGTTAGAATCCCCCCCCACCCACTGTACCCCCCAACAGCATGAAGCTAAACAGGTGTCATGCTGCGTAATTCCATTAAGAAAGGATTAATATTCCTTAACAGGATTAAAATGAACCTATCTGTTGCATACCACCCTCCTCATGCAACAATTTAGAAAATATATACACATACTGAAGACTATTCCTAAAAGCTATAGCATGACTGTAAAAACCACCTGTTTATTCACATTCAAGAAACAGCCAAAAAGTAAAGATGGTGAGTAATGGTCTCAGATGGTTTAATGCTTGTCTATTACACCTTTCCATTTTAACCAGCTGACTGGCAGCATCTGTCCAGGTCATCAAGTGATTAAGAAAGCCATGTGAGAGGGCAAAGTAGTCATAATAAATTCATAGGCAAATGCACACCAATATACAATGTATGAAAAGCTCTTTTCCAAAAAGCTATGCTACATATCCATTTTTTAAAAAAACATATAAAAAATAATAATAAATAGTTTTTATTCTGCCTCTCACTTGAGATCAATAAAATTACAGTTTTGTTGATTTAACTGGGTACGGACAAATCAGATAACATTATTGCACCTTAAACTGGCCCAATGTTTCCTGAATATCATCTAGGAAACTGCATTTCAATGGCGTTTTGGAAAAGGGCTCTTTTAACTGAGATCAATTCACTCTCTTTCAATGCAGTAGATCACCTGTTGAGCCATTCATTTAAAACTTAAAGTAGTCGAACACTGGATTGTTCAGCTCAACACTGTAGGTGAACGCTACAGTTGTAGGATTATATGTACAGTGACGTGAGTAAATGATAAATAAAACTTAGGACACTTTACCTGTGTAGGAGATTCTCTTGCACTCAACTGAGGGTTGAAAACTTTAGTCAGTCAGTCAGTCACATATAAACACTTCTTTGGTAATGAATCTCGGTAGTCCGAACCTGCCTTCCAAGTCTTGAAATCCCTCCTCTCCTAATGCATACAGGTTAACCACACACACACACACACACACACACACACACACACACACACACACACACACACCTAACACACTCTCACTTACCCCACCCACTCCCCACTCGGTACAGCAGGCATGCAATTAGAGATTGGCTGTTGGTGTGTCTCCCACCTAAAACTGCTGTGAATGTGAATATGAATATGAATGCGACTGATTGGCTCTGTGTAAATCGGGGCTTGCGGCAGTAATCCTCGGAGTAAAGCCACATATCTTTGGCACCCGTAGCTGCAAGCAGTGTACATTTCCACAACAATACAATACAAAACAGCACACATCTCGCTTACTGGGGGCTCTTACAAACTAGATCTAGTATATCTAGTAATGCCTCAGGCAGGGTTTTACTTGCAAGCCTGTCCTCCAAGTTTGGATTTTAACCATAAAAAAAAACACACACACAGAGATGCAGAGTTTTCAGAATGATGGACAAAAAATATATTTTTTCACCTTGCATTTCAAGATTATATCAAGAAGGAAGAATCTTATGCTTACTTCAGTGATAGGTGTCAACTTGATGTTACATCAGAAAAAACAACATTTTACAATCTGTACAGGGCCAATATGTTAAAAAAAATATACACACACCGACATACACACACACACACACACACACACACACACACACACACACACACACACTCTCTCTCTCTCTCTCTCTCTCTCTCTCTCTCACACACACACACAAACACAAACACACACACCCCCACACACAATGTATTTCCAAAGCAAAGATCACATATTTCACATATTTTCTTTCATCCAACAAGTGACCTATTGCTGAGCAAATATTCCATACAATAAAAAGCCTCCACTCCCTCATCTAGGTTGGGCGCTACAGATAAAAACTCACTGCAAAAAAATATATATTTTGTGTCCTTTTGTGTGTACAATTTCTGGTGCAATTCAAAGCAATCATTAGACCAAAAAACAAAACAAAACAAAACAAAAGTTAAAATGTAAAATGTCATTTCAAATGAGAAATCAAAAACAAAGCAAAATCACATGGTGTCCAAGTGTGACGCTGAGGAGTCAGTCACATAACCCAGTCAAGGGGAACCTCCAACACTCTTCCCAGAATTCCTAGCCGAGGGTTGGCAGTCCCAGTGGGTCGGACAATCACAGTGGGATGGATCAATGGAAGCACAGCACAGGAAGCGTGGGTGTCATAGGGGTGGCTTAACAGACTTGGGATCAGTTCTTATGATCTATAAAAGATGCCGTAAGAGAAGGTAAAGCCTCCCCAAGTCTCCCACAGACATGTGTCAGTGTCTGGCTCCTGACTGCGCCCCATAGTGCCCAAGACCAAGCGTCCGCATGTCGCCCCCTGTGGGAGTGGAGTGGAAGTCCATCTGACGGCTCCACAGAAACCTCAGCATTCAAAACAAGCACCACTTTCAAGACTCCGTCAATCACTCTGCAATGCGTATGACTGTCCTACTGCAGTCAGTCTATTAGTCTGTTTGTCTGTCTGTCTGTGACCAGGCTCCAAGCACATCAGCTTTCCCTCCAGTGTGCTGTGGAAGGTGGCAGGGTCAGTGGGGCGCATTGATGTGGAAGAACTGCCATCTGTTTCCCAAAAGCATAGTTGCTAACCATTGTTGCTTGTCAATGGGAAATTGCATTGGAACCAACAAGTTTGCTAACTTAGTTAGCAACTATGCCTTTGGGAAAATGGACGCCTGGTCTCTCTTGCCCTGCCAGTAGGGACAACAACAACAACAAAAACAACAACAACAATAACAACAAGACTGGGGGGGCTGGATAATCCACCTCAGGAAAACAGCAGGGACTGGAGGCCTCTTGTCACCTCGCCCGCCCCATTGAGGGCCAGCAGAGAGGAGAGGAGAGGAGAGGAGAGAGGGCCAGTGACAGTGAGTTAAGGCATTTGCATACTAGTCTTGATAAGGTGGCCAGGGTGGGACGCAACAATCGAGAGAGGAATTAGATATGGATGATTATGTGTGTGTGTGTGTGTGTGTGTGTGTGAGTGTGAGTGTGAGAGAGAGAGAGAGAGAGAGAGAGAGAGAGAGAGAGAGAGAGAGAGAGAGAGAGAGAGAGAGAGAGAGTGTGTGTGTGTGAGAGTGTGTGTAGAGGTGGGTGGGGTGGGGGGTTGATTGGGAGTACTTGGGTGTAGTGTGGGGTGGGATGGGGTGGAGGGGTTTCACATGACTGAGCAGCACTGGCAGGTTTTCCGTTTGGGAGCGTCTCCCCCTTCAGCTCGTGGAGGCGCCGACGCTTCGGCTATTTTTGAGTCCAGCAGGGGCTCGTGCTCAGCCGGCTGCCCGGATTGGCCAGAGGCCTTGGGGGCCTCCCCGAACACCTCAGACAGGGGCACGTCCTCAAAGCGGCACGGGGAAGTGACCGCGGGTGCAATGACGGGTGCAGGCCCCACTATGATCTCAAGCGGCTCCAGCTCTGGAGGCCCTCCCACACCTTCTGCTTCTGTCTTGGGCACCTCGCTGCTCTCTGGCTGGGGTGTTTCGTCCACACCTGTGGCAGTGGGGGCGGCCTGGGCAGCTAGGGTGTAGACAGGCACCTCAGAGGCCACAACAGCGCCCTCTGTGGGCTCAGGCTGGGCTTGCACTTCAGCAGCAGCAGCAGAAGCAGAAGCAGCAACAACAGCGGCAGCTGTTGCCTCTATCAGGACGTCTGGCACGGGCTTTTCTTCGCTGGGCGCCTCTCCGTCCTCCGCTTTCATCTCTTCCTCGGCCGCCTCAGCTTGTGGCTCGGCCGGCTGGGTGACCTCTGGAAGAGTGAGGGCCGTCTGTGCCTCCTGCTCTGCCTCTGCAGGAGCCTCTATGCTGGGCTGGGCTTCAGACTGCACTCCCTCCTCCTCCACCGGCTCCTGGTTCTCTGGGCCAGGAGTGCTGGACGTCTGTGGGGCCGCGGGGGCTTCGGGCGCTTCTGATTGGCTCTTGGGCTCTCCCTCTGCCTCATCCTCCTCATCCATGATGATCACTCGCTCGGCTCTCATGATGGCTCCTCCGTCGTCATCCTCACCCACGCCGACACCGACACCGACCCCTACGCCGTCACCCTCGCCCCTCTCTAGGTCACTGAAGCCCAGGAAGGTCAGAGTGACGGCACCGTTGCCATCGGCTACTTTGCTGGCTGGACCGTTGGAAACAGGCTTAGAGTCCTCTGTTGCCATAGCGACAGCTTCTTCTCTTAAAGCACCTGGGATGTGGCCCGCTTCCTCGTTAGAAGGAGGCTGCCCGGTCTCTGCCTGCAGGGCAGCAGGCACATCTGCGGCCACTTCGCCATTAGGACCCTTCTCTTCAGCCATCACCGGGGCAACCGAGGACCCCTTCACGTCCACATGGGCTCCCTCCTCCACTGAAATCAATAGAAAAAGGTAGAGAGGGTGAAATTGCTTGGAAATTACAGCTGTCTGCTGCCATTTGCTCTGAGCTTGAGGTACTCTCAGTGGAAGCAGCTATCACATCACAACCTCCTGCTTTTCTCACTTGTGCAAAGAGCTCTCAAAGAGCAGCACATAACACCTACAGTAGGCTGAACTTATTGGCTTTGACACGAGGAAAGAGGGCTGACGGAGGACAGAGGTTGTCAAAGTTTATTTCAAAGCAGAGAGGACAAAGTGAAATTGAATTAAGCCGCTGCGAGAGTGGAGTCAGAGGCTGAACAAAGTTTGCTGGAGTTGGTTTGTCAAAAGTAAAAGCATGGGATGATGTTTAACTAAACCTGAAACAGCACATCTGAGCTGGGAGAAATAAAACACATACTGTAGAGTGTCAAGAGAACCTAATCTCACGGAGAGAAGTGCCTGATATTATCCTTATATAGTGTGTCAGCATGCAACTGGCAAGTGACAGTACCACTGACTATGATGGAATAAAAATATTATTGGAGATATTTATATAGTTACCTTCCAGTTATTCTGATATATGATTTATTTCATTTAAATTGTACCCCAAAAGTATGTTATATATTACTACCGTAATTTCCCGACTATTAGCCGCGGCTTATACATTTATTTTGCTAAATTTCTTCCGCTATGAGGTTAAAACAGGGGGGCAGTTAATATGGTGTTAATATGGTTTTGTTTTTTTAACTTGCATGAAACACTGTCCTGCGGCTTATATGCGGGAAATTACTGTACTACAATATATTTATTATATGTTTAATGAACAAAATATTACAAACTTTTGTGACTGTGACAAGCATTAAAATTTACTTTGTAGATAGTTCTAGTGCTAGTAAGGCTGTGTGTGCGTATGGCCTCCCAGGTGAGCGAGAGACAGATCTAAGTGCCAATGTCTGTGTGTGTGTGGACTCTGTGTGACTACTGCTGGGCAAGAGAAGATCAATACCGACTGAGTCTTAATGAAACTTGGCTGCATTAGGGAGGGAACTTCGCTAATAAATGAGCACTTAAGTCCAGCACATAGTGTAGTGGACACACATGCAGTCCTCATCAGTGTCCGAGAGAGGATATGCAATTAGTGCAGAGGAAGGCAGTGTGTGTGTGTGTGAGTGTGTGTGTGATAGAGAGAGAGAGAGAGAGAGAGAGAGAGAGAGAGAGAGAGAGAGAGAGAAAGAGAAAGAGAAAGAAAGGAGGAAGGATCAATACACATTTACAGAAAGACCACTGGAAGCAAGGAGAGAGGGTGAGAGAGTGGGCAAGGAAGAGAAAGACAGACAGAGATGGAGAGATTAAGAGAGAGAGAGAGAGAGAGAGAGAGAGAGAGAGAGAGAGAGAGAGAGAGAGAGAGGGAGAGAGGAGAGGAGATAGAACAGAAACCTATTGAAATAATGACATAAGCAAAGCGAGTCTCTCCATTGCAGAGAACAAGAGGATCATTCAAAGACAAGAGCTCATCTTACTTGTTCCATTTCCTTGTCCGTTCTGTAGCAGGGGACCCTTAGAGGAGGACTCTTCTGGGGGGACAAGAACATTAATTAATCATCTTAACTCCCTCGTTCGGAACTATTAACATCTCCCACCTCTGGGCCCAGACAGCCCTCAGCGACCATCCTCCAGCCCAGCCCAGCCCAGCCCAGCCCAGCCCAGCTCAGCCCAGCTCAGCCCAGCCCAGCCCAGCCCAGCACACACACACACACACACACACTAACTGGAGGAGCAGTTGAGTGTGATCTGTCTGTGGCTGGAGGAAGGACACTGATGTTCAACAGGCTGCAGTCTGTTCATCTCTCCTCCCTCAGGACCACTGATGTCAGCCAGGGGAGAGCAGATGGTAAGAGGTACCTGAAACAGGTGTGTGTGTGTGTGTATGTCTGGCACACAGATGGCGCTCACTCACCGGTCCCACCGTCCTCCAGGATGAGATCGCCCTGATGGAGGAGAGAAAGAGAGAGAGAGAGAGAGAGAGAGAGGTTTAGACTTTTAATTCAGCCCTTTCAGGGTCTTTTACACCAAACTTTGTTGGGCCAGGGACCTCTCTTGGAACCAATTTTTTTTTTCAAGGACCCCTCTTGATCACAAAAAAAATGTACAGCCAATTTTTTTTTCTCTGTCAGATGCAAACGTTTTAAATAGGCATGTAATTGTATGTGGCAAAATCTGACAGTGCAGAAGTAGTTTTTTGTAGGCCTACTCTTTTTGTACTGGATGAGCTCTCATGCGCCTACAGGCCTGCTGGGGGACTTTCTAAACACATCCACAGTGTGAGTATATATCCATTCAACTTGTGTGTTTTCAGGCAGATCTCCATTGGGTTTGATAATAACTCATACATAATAGCCTGGTTCTCCGCACTGATGAAGTTGTAAACAGCTATTACATTCCCCCATCCAAGGCCATTATTGGCTAATTAAGTCAGAATTAGCCACCAGGGGGAGTCGATGCATCAGAATGGCCTGTGAGGACTCAACCGTGTGAGCAATCTGCATTAAAACTGATTCTGGAACAGATGAGATGTTCCACCGTATTTGGTTCTATTAGACACAAGGCTCCAGAGAGCTAAATAAATCATCTCTCTCCGCAAACCAGGCCAGAACAAACTGTTCAAGCTCAGCAAAATGACTGTTGCAGATCTTAAATTAAACAATTACAACCCCACATAATTACACTTGCATGCTCTTGCTGGTAATACTTTACGATTCTAGTGCCAAGGATTCTCTAGTTACAGAGCAGTGAGTTAGCACTGACATTGCAACTGGTACATTAATTCAACACATTAACTCAAGTCTTTCCTCTTCACATTATCCTGTGCATTTTGTCAGAATTATAGTCAATTGAATTGTAGCTGTTTGCCGCTGTGCACCAAGAGCAGTAGGCACTGAGCCACTGCCCCAGTAGCGGATACAGCTCCAGCTACTGCTACAGACTGGCAGCTCACCTCAGTGTTGACATGGCTCTGTCCGTCACTCACAGATCCATCATCCTCTGTTAGCTTTGCCACCTCTTCTGTCAACTGATCAGTCTTTGCCTGCAAACTTAGCACACACACACACACACACACACACACACACACACACACACACACACACACACACACACACACACACACACACACACACACACACACACACACACACACACACACACACACACACACGTTAAAACACACACTCACCTTTAGTCAATACCTTGACAGGCTCTTGCAGAGACATGTTAATTAAATACAAAAGCAGCAGCCAACTGAAAACAGTCAACTTAAAACAGCCCTGGTTTCTAGTGTGGGTGCTTTAGCTTTAGCCACTAAAGAAGAAGTGTGCCATGCCTGTCATCCCCACACCCGCTAGGCTGATGAAGCCATTTAATTTACGCAGCAACCAAACAATTACCATCGCAGACAGAGCTTTAGAACAAAGCACTCGCAATCAAATTAATTACTCCATTTGTCAACGTCTTGTGGTGCAGTGAGCTGGGAGCAGGTACACACAGCCCAGAGCTACAGTCTCCCACGGCGGGGGGCCCAGGACCATGATGCACTTGTGAGGATCTAGACTGCAGCTCGCCTCTTTACAACAGGACAAGTCTGTTACCCCCATAAGAGCGTGTGTGTGTGTGTGTGTGTGTGTGTGTGTGTGTGTGTGTGTGTGTGTGTGTGTGTGTGTGTATGTAAGTAAGTACAGTATGTAGTTACATTTCTATAGCGCTTTTTTACCCTTAGGGTACTCAAAGCGCTTACAGTAGAAGGGGGAACCTCACTAACTACCACCTGTGTGTGTGTGTGTGTGTGTGTGTGTGTGTGTGTGTGCGAGTGCGAGAGACAGAGAGAGAGAGAGAGTGTGTGTGTATGTGTGTGAGAGAGAGTGAGAGTGTGTGTGTGATGGGAGCAGTGTACTCTTTTGGGGTCATACCTGTCAATTTTCTGCTCAATCTCCTGAGCTTGTTGACCCCAAAGAGGTGAGCGAGGACCAGAGCTGTCAGGAGACAAGGGGGGACCCTCCATCAACCACTGGTCTCTCAGAGACTTCCTCTGGTGGTGAGAGAGAGAGGGAGGGAGAGAGAGAGAGAGAGAGAGAGAAGGAAAAAGAGAGGGAGAGAGAGAGAGGTAATAATGAAATGATAATCACATTCACTTTCTTAGCGGCACAGAGTGTAACTGTAAGAAGGTTCCAGTGTGGTTCATGAAGATATGTGCACGTGTCATGGCACAAACTGATATCTATGGAATGTGGAACACACACACACACACACACACACACACACACACACACACACACACACACACACACACACACACACACACACACACACACACACACACACACACACACACACACACACACACACACACACACACACACACACACATGACGGCAGCATGATGATCCTGATGCAATCCCACATCAGTACCTTCTATCCTCCCCCCTCCTCCTCCTCCCCCCTCCCTTGCAGTAGAGTAGCTTTTCTTCTCTTCTCTCCCCTCCCCTCCTGCTCTCTTCTCTTCTCTTCCTCTCTTATGGCTCCTCTCCCAACCCTCACACTGCTGCCCTTCTCCTCTCATCCAAAGCAAACAGGCAACCAGGCCACCCAGTCCTGAACTCCAAGTCAAACACACCTTTCTCTCCCTCTCTCTCTTTTTCACCTCTCTCTCTCCCTCAATCTCTCTCTATACCTTGATACCACCCCCCATCCCTTCTCTCTCTCCTTCTCTCCCTCCCTCTCTCTATCCCTCTTCCTCTCCCTCAATTTGTCTCTATACATTGATACCCCCCCCTCCCCTTTCTCTCTCTTTCTTCTCCCTCACCCCTCTCTAGCTCTCTCTCTCGCTCTCTCTTTCCCCTTAAGTCCGGCCAGGAAATCCACGGCGAGCACTTCCTTCCTTTATGACTCGCAGCCTTTCACAAGATCCCCTTCTCACACTCTTTCTTTCACTCACTCAGACTCTCTTTCTCTCTCTCTCTCTCTCTCTTACCACCTCGTTTCTACCTCTCCACCACTCCCCCCATACTCTACTGCTCACTCGTTCACTTCACTTATCTCTTCTCTCGCCCTCCTGTCCTCAATCGCTCTGATCTGAAGCAGTCTTTTTTTTGTGCTTCTATCACAGTTCTGTCAATCAGCCGTCACTAGTTCTGCCTTTGACTGCACTTCCTTCCCATCAGACTGACAGGCTGCATCCACAGCCCAATGCACACACAGCACACACAGACATACTGCACATAACTGCTGAGATCGTAAATGCTTATTTTTAATTCAAAGGACATTAAAAATATTATAGTATTATTATTATTTATTATTATGGCAGAACAGCAGGCCAGCAGAAGATGATGTGAAGATTGTGCCCAACAGAAAAGAAAACCACAGAGGCCAAAGGATGCCAACTCAACAGGAACCTCCCAAACTGCTGAGTCATCTCAGATGTTGCGATTTAGTCATGTGTGTTTGTGTGTGTGTGTGTTTTAGTCGTGTGTGTGTGTGTGTGTGTGTGTGTGTGTGTGTGTGTGTGTGTGTGTGTGTGTGTGTGTGTGTGTGTGTGTGTGTGTGTGTGTGTGTGTGTGTGTGTGTGTGTGTGTGTTTTAGTCACCTACAGTAGCCCACTCAGCTCCACAAATAACCCTCTGCTGCCTGTGTTGCCCTTTAACTGCTCAGGGCAGTCTTGGCTAAAGGGCTTCAAATCTGACGCTCCCCTGCTTGCACCTCCCCTTTAAGGAGTGTGTGTGTGTGTGTGTGTGTGTGTGTGTGTGTGTGTGTGTGTGTGTGTTGCTTCAGACCCACTTGGCCAGAGTTGAGAATCCTTGTGGCCAACGGGCAGCAGGGGTACATAGAGCACCACCCACGCACACACACACACACACACTCAGTCAGCCCTGGAGGAAGTTTGTACAGTTTATCAAAGATTACAGCTTGAAGGTCACTAGAAAAAAAGGCTTCTGTTCTGCAGTGCTTAGGCCACCCTGAGAGAGAGAGAGAGAGAGAGAGAGAGAGAGAGAGAGAGAGAGAGAGAGAGAGAGAGAGAGAGAGAGAGAGAGAGAGAGAGAGAGAGCAAACTTCAACCAGATCACTGTTTCGGACTCTTAAGTCTTGCGCTGACGTAGGAGCGATATCTGCTATCGGCCCATGGGCGCCATGGGCGTTTATGACCCCCCCCATCCCCCCCCCCCCCCCCCAACCACTCAGCCCCTTACATGTGTGGCTCAGCACAGGAAGTGCCTTGCACGACGGGAACGCAGCTGCAACAGTTCTCTCCTTTGAAAGGAGAAGGAAAAAAAAAAAAAAACGGGCTGATATTGCCCGATTCAGGTGCCATGGCAACAACACATGATTCATTTATTAAAGCTTTCATCCATTTTTATTATTCTGTTTATCACAGTCCGCTTGTGCTGCCTACAATACTGTACCTATGATCTGCCTCAACTGTTCCCAAGCAATAACTGCAGCTTTGAACGAGAGCCATGATTAAATCAAAACAAAAAGCAACAAAAAAAAAAAATAGGTGAACTCCCAGGTGTTGTTCAGTGGAGAGGAAGACCCAGCCTAGACCTCCACTCGATTAGTCCTGGTTTCATAGCCGCTGAAGAGCCCTTTTAAAAGAGCTTCTCGAGGAGCGTTGGAGTTTGCTGGCGCGTAGCACAGAGCGGTAGGAAGTAGCAAAGGCAATCTGTGAGCGGATTAGGAACAATAGGCGAAAGTGGCTCTCAGAGGCGTGAATGTAAACACACTCGTTTTTCTTTTTTTTTTCTTTTTTGAAGCGGGAGGAAAAACAAGCGCCAGCCTCAGCAGGCTCAGCTCAGCACAGCACAGCACTGCCTTCAGGAAGGGTGGATCTCTACTGAGAGAGCGCATACAGTACAGCTAACAGTGCAACAGTGTGTGTGTGTGTGTGAACAGAACACACTTCTGAGGCTCAAGGCAGAAGAGTGTGAATGTGTGGTTTGTGTGTGTGTGTGTGTGTATGTGTGTGTGTGTGTGTACACATTTGTATCTCGTGTGTGTGTGTGTGTGTGTGTGTGTGTGTGTGTGTGTGTGTGTGTGTGTGTGTGTGTGTGTGTGTGTGTGTGTGTGTGTGTGTGTATGTACATATGTGTGTCTATGTGTGTGTGTGTGCATGAAGACTACCCATGAGTCATATTAAAACATGCGGGTGAAAATGACACTTAAGAGTTGCACTGACTTGGCAGTTGGTGAGCCATAGGGGCTGTTCTGTTGCAGCACTGTGTAACATATGCACACACACACACACACACACACACACACACACACACACACACACACACAGACAGACAGACAGATACACACATACACACACACACACAGATACAGACAGATACACACACACTCTCACACACACACACACACACATACACACACGTAACATATGGCCCCAATACAGCCATTCAGAGCTGCCTCTTCACACCCACATGAGCAGAACAAATCTACTGGCACTACTGTATGTATCTCCATGTTGTCGTTGGACAAGTAGAGTAGAGTTGACTTGACTGAGTCTTATGTAGGTCAAAGGTCAAAGGTCATGAAGGTCATAATACCTTTAGTTGTTGCAGACGGATTCGCTCATCCTCCATCTCCCTCTTGACTCGCTCCTGTTCCTCCTGCAGCCGTCGCTTCTCCTGAGGACACACACACACACACGCACACACACACACATACACACACACGCACACACACACACACACGCACACACACACAGAGACAGAATCAGATAAACAGTAGACACACGCACACACACACACAGAATCAGACACACACACACACACATACAAACCCACGCAGATAGACAGACAGAATCAGACATACACATATACACACACACAGAGAATCATACACACAGATAATCACACACACACGCGCACACACACACACACACACACACACACACACACACACACACACACACACACACACACACACACACAGAATCAGATAAACAGTAGACACACGCACACACAGAATCAGACACACACACACACACACACACACATACAAACCCACGCAGATAGACAGACAGAATCAGACATACACATATACACACACACAGAGAATCATACACACAGAAAATCACACACACGCACACACACACACACACGTACAGACAGAGAGACAGAATCAGACACAGAGGAAAAGAGACAGCCGAGGGACGTCAATAACAAAACCCAAAACTACAAAAGCTCTCAGCAACTTGGCTGCTCTATATTTGGACCTTGACAAACAAACGTTGAATTTGTTGGATGGCGTGTCAGTGATAATGTTGCATTATTGTATTCTTGGCTGCCGCCGGCCGGCTCCATTGGCACAGCCACTCGGAATGTGTGAGAACGGCCGCATTATTATGGGATGCATGGAAGGGTCAGCAGCACCAGAGTGACTGAGTAGCTAAGAGGGGTTTGGGGTTTTGTTTTGGCGTCTGGGTGTCGCCTGTTGGGTAATGGGTGCTATTAGGTACTGGGTGACCTGTGTTGGGTACTGGAGCTTTTCTGTGTTGGGTGCAGCTGCTTGTTGATGATGGGTGTTGTGTGTGTGTTGGGTGTTGATGGGTGCTGTGACTGTGTTGGGTGCTGATTGGTGCTGTGTGTGTGTGTTGGGTGCTGATTGGTGCTGTGTGTGTGTTGGGTAGGTGTTGTGTGCCGTTGGATGCTGGGTGTGTGTTGGGTACTGATTGGTGCCGTGTGTGTGATGGGTGCCGTGTGTGTTGGGTGCTGTGGGTGTGTTGGGCAGACAGCGGGATCTCTGGTCTCTGGTGTTGGTTTACTAAACTGAGGGAGGCCCTGGCTCAGCACTCTGTACACGCTCAATTATTTAAAGGCTGCAGAGCACAGCTGAGTTTCCATGGGACTGGACCTCTGTGTGTGTGTGTGTGTGTGTGTGTGTGTGTGTGTGTGTGTGTGTGTGTGTGTGTGTTTCACATAATTAATAGCTTTCAGGAGTGCATTACTGATCTCCTGGCAGGATACACATTAATACCCCTGGCACCTCTAAGGCCACACCTGAGTATGGCAGCGGAATGTAAAAAAGGACCCTTCTGGTGAGACTTAGGTCTGCTTAGAGACTGCCTGACTGATAACTCACCAGCATACAAATATGGAACTCCTTGTGGGAAACACCCTTCTTGAGACTTGAAAAAAATAACTCAAAAACAACTAATGCTTGAAAAACTGTCCCTACGGTAGGCAAATGCCAAAAGCAAAATTGTTCAGAAGTGGCTCATGAGGGACAAGTAGACAAACTCTACTTTGCGCAACACATACATCTGCACAGGTAATGCAAAACACATCTCTTGAATGTTTCACATTCTGGCATTTCTTGGAATTTCCTACGGGATGAATAAAGCACTCTTATCTTATCTGAACAGGGACTACAACACACACATCTTCACAGGTATCACAGCAGGGGGGTATTCCAAGAAGGCAGTTAGGTGACAAACCAAGGCAAGTTAAGCAGGAAGTAGCGGTAAACCTCCTAATCAAGGAGCCTCCACTCCTGATTCTCCCTGCAGGCTCCTCTATTATCTCCTCTCTAGGTTAGCTTTTAGCCTTTTAGGTTTATCACTTAACCACTTACTTGAAATCCTCCCCAGGTTGCCCACTCTGTAAAACATGACCCAACTCATGACCCAAACATGGCGCCCTACTCCTCCGCAGAAGTTCAAAGCATGTCAACATTGTGGGTGAACATCCATCCATCCATCTATCCATCCATCCATCCATCCATCCATCCATCCATCCATCCATCCATCCATCTATCTATCCATCTATCTATCTATCTATCTATCTATCTATCTATCTATCTATCTATCTATCTATCTGCAGCCATGTTGTCTGATGAGCTCATGATCATGTGTACTGTACCTGCCTCTTCAGCAGAAATGCGCACATCTATAGCTGCTGATGCTGCAGCCCCAGACAGACAGACAGACAGACAGAGAGACAGACGGGTGATGCGTGGAGATGAGAGGAGAAGGCGTGGCGTGGTGTGGCGTGAGGGGAGATGAGAGGAGAAGGCGGGAGAGGCCAGAGTCTAATCCCACTGACTCCCAACACGGACGCCTCTCTTCTGATCTGACGCTCTACAGTAGAGAGGCCTGCTGGCTCACTAAAGATGGCCGCCACTAATCAGCACATCAAAGGCCTCGTTCTCCCTCCTGACAATCACATGTGCAGCAAAAGAGAGAGCACTAGCATTGGGGTGTGTGTGTGTGTGTCATGTCTGTGGAGAAGTGATGAGGTGTCATCTGAAAGTGTTTCATCTACATGCATGTGTGTGGGTGTGTTTGAGTGTGTATTACTGTGCACGGTGTGTGTGTGTGTGTGTGTGTGTAGTACTGTGCACAGTGTGTGTGTGTGTGTGTGTGTGTGTGTGTGCTCATGTGGGG
>JAODXP020000035.1:10518496-10520996 GCA_027497455.2 Sardinella longiceps | reverse complement strand
CTGACAGCATTTGAGTGCAGCCATGCGGGGCCTGATGATGCGCATCATCGCCTCGCTGCCACAGGCCATCAACGTCCCTCCATCCCGACACGGCCCCGTCCCGACCAGCGCCCACATTCTGCCCCATTTCCCATCCGACGCCACAGGCAGGGACAGGTCCCAAACACACACACACACACACACACACACAGAGACCCACACACACACAAACACCCACGCAAACCACACCTACACACAACCCACTCACTGACTGCAGAACAGTGTCTGTTCACAGCCATTAGACTGGTTCCTATGCGCTCACAACACCACACTGTGTCGAGCTCAGCCAATGACACGCCAACACCTGCCTCCATCACCGTCTGCAACGGCTCCTGTGGTGGTTGGTGGGGAGTGGAAAAAAAGAAGGCAAAAAAAGGAAGAACAGAAAAAAAAGCAAGAGAAAATCCCAAGTGGGCCTTGGCAACCGAGCGAAGCGAGTAGGGTAGGCTATGACGGTGACTGCTGCAGCGACGGGGCACTTTGGGAGATTTGTCTGAGCACGTCCTCAAGTCCTGCAATTTGCACAGGAGAGAGAGAGAGAGAGAGAGAGAGAGAGAGAGAGAGAGAGAGAGAGAGAGAGAGAGAGAGAGAGAGAGAGAGAGAGAGAGAGAGAGAGAGAGAGAGAGAGAGAGAGAGGCACAGAGAGAGAGAGAGAGAGAGAGAGAGAGAGAGAGAGAGAGAGAGAGCGGAGTGGTAGAGTGTGTTTCCCTGGAGACTGAGTGCTGTGATGTGCGTGAGCGTGTGCTCTGCTGTCTGAGGGCAGCTGGGGGCCCAACACTCTGCTTCTCACCCTCTCTTAAAGTGCACTCACAGACAGACAGACAGACAGACAGACAGACAGACAGAGAGAGAGAGAGAACGAAAGAGAGACAGAGAGGGGCAAAGAGACACATCCTAGTGAGGTGGCAATCCATTGCCAGCAGCAGCTGTGGTGTTGAAAGCAGACATCCACTGTGTGCAACGTGTGTGTGTGTGTGTGTGTGTGTGTGTGTATGCAAGGAGACAGACCGTATGTGTATGCATTTGTGCAAGTGTGAGCGAGAGACAGACACCGTGTGTGTGTGCATGTGTGTCTCTAATGTGCTCAGCGCGCGTGTGTGTGTCTAATGTGCTCATCCGTGGCTACTCTCAGCAGAGGAAGCGCTACTGATATGGAGGCTTGAGCAGATGATGTGCGGCACTGATACACTGATAAGGCCCTGGACGAGACAGACACAGAGTGAGCACACACACACACACACACACACACACACACACACACACACACACACACACACACTCTCAATCACTCGCTCGCTTGCTCCACCACTTCACTAAAAGGTGTGAAAAGACTTGCATGAATGGCAGCGCTGTTGCCCACACTAACTCTAGCGGAGGCTCAACTCTCAGCGGTGTTTAAGAGCGTGAAGTTCAGTACTGCTGAAGAGGAGAGAGAGAGAGAGAGAGAGAGAGAGAGAGAGAGAGAGAGAGAGAGAGAGAGAGAGAGAGAGAGAGAGAGAGAGAGAGAGAGAGAGAGAACATTGCTGTTGCTGTCTCCTAGTTAGTTCCTGGAAGAGGAAAAGGAAAGGATGTTTTAAAGGAAAGCCTTGAGCTGAGGATGAGCGCTCTGGGCTCTCTGGGCATCAGGATGTGTGCTCTAGCCGCGTCCCTGACCTGAGGCAAAGCGACACCTGATCCTCCCGAGGCGCTCAAAGCGCTGACGTTTACGGGCGGGGCTCTCTTCGGCTGAGCTGAGCGGTTGGCGGTGAGCAAGGACTCGGATGACGGTCATTAATGGCCAGGGCTATTAACACAGGCTGCTGGAGGTGGGTTCCACTCCACTCCACGTACCTTGTCCAGACGTGGTGACGAAGCAAGTTTGCCACGCAAGAATTACCTCAACAGCAGACAACAGCACAATTAGGCTAGCAGAGACATAGTAGTTAGCTAACTGCTGTTTTTTTCACCTCGGCCAACAGGCTGTGTGTGTGTGTGTTTTTTCAAGGGCTAGAACTCTGAAAGGCTGCTGGAGCGAAATGCACTCAGATGAAGTTAGAAAAGTGACCTTTTTGCCGTAGGTGGTGCAGAACAGCAGAAAAGAGCACAGACTCTTGGGCTTTTGTTTGTTTGTGTGTGTGTGTGTGTGTGTGTGTACACCATCCTCCTTGCTGACATTTGGAGACTATGTACAAAACCAGGAGCGTTCCCATGTGGCATTCTTGTGTGCTGGCAATGTACCGTCACACATGTCAACCTTGTGCTCTATTGGCCACCGTCTCTGAGCCCATGCATCCATACTGGAGTGGAGTGTCCAGGATTATTCACTTCCTCTCATCTCCTTATTTGCTTAGTAGAGAGTCGTGCTTATTTGGATTACTTGTATGTTTAAATGTAATTGTAGGATGCTGTTTTGGCAATGCAAAGAACTATTTGTCATGCCAATGAAGCTCACTTGAATTTAATTGAATTCCCACAGAGAGAG
>JAODXP020000035.1:10478496-10513496 GCA_027497455.2 Sardinella longiceps | reverse complement strand
GGGAGATAGAGCGGAGAGCCGGCCTGCTGAAACACGAGTGTCTAAAGTTACAGTACGTGATTGTGAGCGTGTGTAGTGTGCACCCGCTTACCTCAGCTGCCTGGATGCACCTCGGCCATGTTTAAAAGAAATAGTAAAAGTGCTTCAGGTTGACACTGCTTATGGTTGGTGTCTTGCTTAGCTAGGATAGTTATTGCTAGTGCAGTGTGCACCCGCTTACCTCAGCTGCCTAGGTGCAGTTTGGCCATGTTTAAAAAATAGTAAAAGTGCTTCAGGCGCCTGTTTCTCACAAGGATAGTTGCTAACCAGTTGTTATCTTAATTAGTTGGCAATGGGAAACTGCATTGCAACCAACATAGTTGCTATGCTTTTGAGAAACAGACCCCTGGTTGACAGTGCTTATGGTTGGTGTCTTGCTTAGCTAGGCTAGTCACGGCTAGTGCTAATACAGCACCATAGGCTAGCAGGAAGACTGCATAGGTGCGAATAGAGTATGACTAACGTTTTATTGAGGTTTCAGCTGCTTGCCAATACCTGTACAATCATAAATTAAGATTAATGGTTGGGAACTGAATGTTTCGATTCACTGGAAGAGTATGCCTCTGATATGATCAGCTCCTCTTCTCAATGCTGGTAAATTTTCCAGATTGCGATCGATGTTCTTTATCAGTGAGCAAAATGGAAATGGACAACTGAGTTGCACATGGTAGCCTCATTCTAACAAGCTTCTATGGCCACCCAAGTGGTAGGCTACAGGTTACAGTAAAGGCCTAGGTACTACTGAATCTGTGTAGACTGGCCTCTAGAATATTGACAAGAGAGTTGATAAAGAATTTAATCAAATGGCATTGATACTGATAAAATTCAACCAATATTTAAGATGTTTTATTAACACATTACTCTCTGGTTATCTTGTGAATGTCAAACTCTGACACACAAGAATGTCAAGCGGAGGATGAAAGAGTGGGTGAGTGAGTGAGTGAGTGAGTGATAGGGTGAGAGAGAGAAAGAGAGAAAATGTAACAGCACATGGGGCCCCAGGTAGGAACACCTGTTCTGACGAGCTCAGACAAGAGCCCTTCCTCCTCTCTGCCTTTCAGCAGTGTGTCACACTGTCACACACACACACACACACACAGCCACGTGGGGCCATCACGTATACCGTCCTCTATGGACAGCTGCTAGTTTACATATTTACTACCACGGCTGCATGTTGTTCTTGTCTAACCAGATTTCTGCTGATGCATAATTACAGACGTTTCAGTGGCAGAGGGCTGACACCTCCCTAGTCTACGCTTTGATCCAGTGTTCAAGCAAACTCATCAGCTAGCTGCCTGCCTGCCTGCCTGCAAGCAAGCAGGTCCCTTCGGCCCAGGCTGCCTTTTGACGAAAGGCACTTTGTTCCCAAGTATGCACCGACTCTGGCAAACCGCTGCATTCTACACAGGTGGCGTCACGGCAAATATGCAAGGTGACATGCAATGGCTTGCTTCAGTGGCTTCTCCGCTGGTGTGTTGTAAGTGGGAAGAGCGTAAAACTCAGAAACAGGTTTGGGGAGGTTTGTCTGTGCAGCTGGCTTAATCCGGTCTCGACTCTGCCTCTATTGCTATCATTAGCCATGACCCCAGAGAACATGTTTTAGCCTTCCAGACTCCTTGTATTTGTGTCACTAAGCTGCCATTCATAACAGCAGTGTGATAGGAAACATGGAGTCTTGTTGTTCAGGGGGAGATAGCCAAATAGATTCTCGTTTGCATGACAACAGAAGAAAATGTGGCATCCTGAGGCTGCCATATGTTATGCTTTGGAGTTTGGAGAAATGCAATTTCAGTCTTATTGCAATCTACTGTTGCAGAGTTGATTGATATAAATAAGTTTGCTTTGACTTTGGCTGACTTTTGACTTATGCCAACACTGACATCAACTGTCAAGGTTGTGTTTCAATTTGATGCCATGTAGTGCCCAATTGTAACTGACTCCATGGCCAAAGCCCTTGATGAGGACAAACACGGAGTCAAACAAGAGAGAAGATCACAAACACGATTAAGTAGGTAATGTTTAACACAGAATAAAATACTTTCCTACCACAGGAAATTAAAGCGCCTTCTAATTCATCACTTAGTCAGTTGCCCATATTCACTGCTCTGTCTAAAATATCACTTCAAAAGTTTGGCACACACCTATACAAGAAACACAGAATTCAAATTTAGCCAAGTACTTTTTTTTGTCTTTAAAGTGTTTTTGTACTGTGTGTCACTTCTTGGTTAAAAGCACCTGCCAGGAACCTTTAAATCCTGAATGCAAACCTAAACAGTACATGCACATCTGGAGTGTAGACCAAATCCTGGATGTGTGAAAGGTCAAAAGTCATCATTCAAACACTGCTCTTATAGATAATCTGGGGTCCACTTTAACACATCAATACCACTGCATTACCCGTCAGTAAGTACTGTATGTCAGTGGGCACGAGGAACCAAGAATAACTTCTTTTGTGGAAGTGAGTCAAGTTCACTAAAAGTCAGTAAGGTTCCTCTGTTTCTAAACAGCAAGAGAGACTATCTGCTGGGTCAGCAAACAGTGAGTGGAGCGGACCCGTATGAGGGTCATGAAGCATGAGAGACTTGTGCTGTTCTCTGTCCTACAGGCCCACTGCACAGCTTGGCCTAATGAGCCAACTTAACAAGCACCACATCTGTCCAAACAGCTCGCAGTGGTGGCCTCGTTTCCAAAAAAAAATCTACCCAGGATGAGTTTGCTCTGGAAATAGACAGATAACTTTAAACTACTTACTGTATGATGCCAAAATGTACCTAAATTCACCAAAATACTAAAATACTTGTTTTAAAACAATACTGTGTTTTAAAGTTGTCTACGTTCTAAGTGTTTAATTTTTGGTACCAGTAAGGCACCTTGGGGAATCTCAGTCCGTTAAAAGTTTTCACTCATCCGGCTTGTGTCACAACTCAGTGCTCCTGTGCTACAGAGAGCTACTGACCCGTGACAAGAGATAAGAAAGATAATGCCTTTAAACAAACCACACATCCTCAGATTTATGAGCCACGGGTGAAAGAGGGCAAGGCGATGGCTTCCTATGGCCCTGGCCTGCTGTTTTATTGGCCAATCATGGACAGAGGGGCCTGTAAATAATAACCCCACAAGCCATGACATGACCACTACACCAGACATAGGTCTATGGCACGCGCAAGCGAACACATTAAACCAGGGCTTCTTCAACGTCATCTGTCACTCACCCATTTTTAAGCCACATCAGTCCCTCATTGTCCCAACCAAATGAATGCATTACATAATTTTCACCCTCTGAATCAATGTTACATTTTCTGATCTGATTTTAATCTGTTTCTTTGTATACACCTACTATCCACCGTGCTCGTCTGTTTTGTCTGTCTTTATTGTAAAGACACAAAGGCACTATTACAGACAAAGGTGTTCACAAACAAGTTCCCTCCTATTCATTGTGCTCCACCAGTCATGTTCCCCATTAATGGAGCACGCTCCACACTGTGAGTTCCATGGCAATAGGCTAACGGCGAAATTACAGTCAGTGATTTTAACTTATTATTTGGGGCAAGCTTCTTTGTTATTGTAAAGCGCTCTAGAGTCTTTGGCTTGCATCTGCAGCAGGTGTCATTTAGAATGAATGTGTAAATGTGTTCTGTTATTATTTAGGGGCAGACAGACTACCCAAACTGTTAGTTTACACCAGAGACAGTTCTAAAGTATTATTATTCCGAGCCTATGAATGTTAGAGACATTTTTTTTTTTTTTTGGTTTACCGTGATCCAAGAGAATGAAGTGAGCCATGAGGAGATATCACCTTTATGTTATAAAAAGTGTTGTGTGCTACAAACCACATAATAATCACTCACTGCACATTTAATAATGCTAAAGCCAGCTCCTGGACTCCTCATGTAGTCCAGTGATGATATGAAGCCATGGTTCATGTGCCAAAGGAAGCGGTGGGCACTGTGAATGTTGAGCCATGCCACAAAGTCTGCTCTCAAACAGTCTAGTCTAGAGAGACACAGATCAGCTGGAAACTGGCAGCGCCTTCATACAGATTGTAGTCCGTTTACATCAGCCACATACCCCCACTCCCCCGCCCAAAGACGTTTACACCTGCAGTTATTTCACGGGTGTTGCTACCAACGCAATCGTATCCCATGGGATCAATCGCAGTTTGATCTCAGGTGGAGATCAGACTAATACTTCCACACACATGTGTAGCTAATGGCGGTTTGGGTAGGTATCTATGGGGAAAGGCGAAACAATGGAGGAGAGAGACACTGGAGTGTCATGAGGCGGTAAGTGAGACAGGCGCTCTCTCAGTGCTGTGAGTGATGGTACAATGGCGCTCTGGCAGAGAGGAATTTCCCCCAAGCAACTTTCCCATCCATCATCCACTACTCAGGAGAGAGCCCACAAGGCTCCTCAGCAGACCACAGTGTGACCTCCTCCTCCTCCTCCTCCACCACCAAGCTCTCTCTCTCTCTCTCTCTCTCTCTCACTCCTTTCACCCCTTCTCTACATTTCTCCCTCTCTGTGGAATTATTGGTTAAAGATTTCATTCTTGGTTGAGCCATTAAAAACAATGATACACAAAGTGCGTTCCTAAACAGAAACAACTGATTCAGCTTGAGAAGAGACGTGTGAAGACTCTTCAAGCCGACAGCCGCAACTTACCACTCAAACAGCAAAAGAGTGAGAGAAAAAAACATGAGGATTTGAAAGTATAATTACAAGTAAGCTCTGGCTTAGCGATTCTGCTTGGACACACTTTCTCTCTCCGTAGTCCCAGGAGAAGGTGATGTTTACCACTAGACCAATAAGTAACTTTGCTTTCTGTCTGGTCAGCATTTCTCTAAAGGGGCAAGCAAGTGTCTTCCAAGAAAGTCTTTTGAGACCTGTTTGGTTCTGACACTCTCACACTTTAAGCTCTCTATTCCTCTAGTCAGCCTCTTTAGTTCACCATGGAACTCACCAGAACAAGATCTGAGGAGAGGTGTTGAGTCTCTTTTGATCCAATCCAAGACTGTTCTGGATTCAGAGGGTAACCACGACATTAAAGGCCTAAAGGGTGGAAGTGGTACAGCAGCCAATTCCAAGTCCCACTTCATAAGATTCCCTTTCTCCCCTAACATAAATGTTTTATGTGTTGTGATAGTGACTCCAGCCTCTAGACATAATGCTGCATTTTAAAACTTTACTGTGAGCGCATTACATCACATGGTCTTATTACACCACAACACATTATCTGCCCAGTCCCATGTTGTTAAGGAATGTATCACCCAATAATGTTGACAGCAGCTCGCTCTGGACGCGATGACAACTGCTGTTAACGTTAAGTCTGCCTTCCTTTCAATGCTGAACACTTTTCCCAGGGGGCAACTTAAATATGACTGAGCATAAAGGCATACGTGGATATCATGATGCGGTCATAGCCTATTAAATGTATCCACATTGTTATCTTAATTATAACTCACACCATCTCAATTTTAAACACTATTACGATAAGACTACATAGGTGATATTACGACAGCGCACTAATCTAATATCACATCTTTTTAACAAGTTGTTCTATTGCATAACTTATTCCAAAGAAGACGTTGACGTTCCTTATGACCCAAAATATATTCCTTTGAGCACAAAACTAACCTACACCAATAATTAATAACGAATTAATACAGTCACACACAACTTTGAGTGTATGCACAATAATGTGATGGAAACATGAGCTCTCAGGACAGTTTATCTTCAAGTTGTGGAAGACAGCTGTTCAGTCAACGCATTGGTAACGTTAAATTTATTAATGGCTGACGTCTGTTTAACATCTATTCAAGGACAACGATGAGCATTAACGTTACTTTGTGATAAAGCCAATACAGTCATGAAAAGAAATAAAAGAAAAGAAAATGATAGGCTATAGCCTATTCACTTTAATCTGTAGCCTACTGACGTTAACGTTATGGAGTTACTTTCTTACCGTTTTGGCAACCTGTGCAGATGTCCAAAATCAACAGGTAGGCTCACTCCGAAAATTGGGAATTACTTGCAGGCAAAAAAGTTTCAAGATGAAAAATTCTGCGTTCGTGTGATCAGATCTTTCAAAGGTGTAAGTTACCTTCAGTCTAAAAACACCTTGGGTCCTCCTCGTACAAAAAAGAAGAGCGCTCCCCAACTGCGCAAGAGTGTAACAAAACACGGCCTTTTGTTCATCAAAACTCCGTTCTGAACCAGTATACGCATTGGCCTTTTCCCTCAGAAATGTTATCACCACCAGCTTTCTCCTGATATCATGTGCGTAGCTAGATTGGCTTAACTGAATTTTCAACTCATGGTAACGTGAAAGAGGCAGCGCTGGAAACCTACCCAGCTGCTGTAGCCTACCTGACTCCAGTTCCTGCTTTGAGGCCAACCCACTTTTGGTTCAGTTTACTCAGGAGAAATGGAGGCAATGTACGTGAGTTTACCCTATCTTTGTTAGACATAAACCGCCAATTAGCACACACACATCAAAAGTTTTTTACGCAGGCGGGTTAGCGGTAAACAGAGTCAAGATGTGTTAAAACTTCATCGAGTTGCTTTCTTGGAGGAAGTAATGAGCCACATCGCCCCATAGGCTATTTATTCTCTTATCAGCTCAGCCCACGTCGTCAAATAATTATTCTGAATAAAGTATGCTAGATATCCTAGAAACCCAGGTAAATGCATGCATGTAACTTATCTTGTGCACAGTGCACAGCACAGAATTTTTAAATAAAATATGGGTATTTTTTTTTCTATGAGTGGCCCTAACCTAACGTTAGGCGTCGCACAGTATTTTAGAAAGCAGCTCCATTTTCCATTCTGGTTGCAGGGCTAACGTTAGTCCATATACAACTTATGTTGTGTACCTTGTTGTTCATCTCTTCTGTATTTTGCTTTGGATAAAAGCAACAACCACATGCATAGAGATGAATGAGTACAACAGTAAGTTTTGGATGCCAAGTGGGGGGCCTACATTGCATTTTTGAATGGAGCAATAGCAACTGAAAGCTCATCTCTTTGATTTACAAAGCTCACTAGACCTACCACTGATGTAGATAATAAACAAGATGTCTCTTTAATCCTAGTTGTGAGAATATTTCTCTTTTACCCCCTACTCATAAGTATTTATGACACTGCCTCAGAATAGTCTTACTCTGCAGAATTACATTTGCTGATCATATCAGCATTCCAAGAAATAGAGAGATGGAGGATCTCACTTATACTGTAACTAGTGTAAAGATTTGCACATGAGAACTCTCTCTCTCTCTCTCTCTCTCTCTCTCTCTCTCTCTTTCTGTCTCTGTGTGTTTGTTTATAAAACAATATGGGAAAGTTCCCCTGGAGACTGTCTTAAGTTCCTGTTTGTTAACAATAGAGGCAGAAGTGCCAAGTGTGCAAACGGCGTAGAAGAGCGCGGGCCACAGGGGAGAGGATCAAAGGGTGTGGCCTGCGCATTCCCCAGACTCCGCCCGCCCCGCGCCACTCATCGGTCCCCTCGGCCTGGTTAGAGCTCTGTGGAAGAGACCCGCTACAGAAGGGATCAATGATGGTAGTGTATTCTAAAATCAACTCTGGAGGATGGTAAACGAGCAACGCCCAGTCATGAAACAAGATCATAACTAGCACTACAAACCCATCGTCATAAATCATCAGATCCTCTGAGGACCACAGTGTCCCAGTGTGGCTAAAGGCTTGAAATCATGGTAGCACTAAGAGAAAAATAGATCTTAGAAACCCCAGTCTATAGCTTTCATAATACTGCATGGTTTCCATATACGTGTACATACAGAAAAGGAGATTCAATGGAGAAGTGTTTTTTTCTTTCATTGTTTTCATATTTGTTTTCCTCTGTACTTTTCTGTGTGTGTGTGTGTCCCTGTGTTTATGTGTGTGTGTATGTATATGTGTGTATATGTGTGTATATATAAGTGTCATTGTTTTCATATTTGTTTTCCTCTCTTCGTACTTCTGTGTGTGTGTGTGTGTGTGTGTCCCTGTGTGTGTGTGTGTGTGTGTGTGTGTGTGTGTGTGTGTGTGTGTGTGTGTGTGTGTGTGTGGACACGTGTGCATGTTTTAAAGATCGCATGCATGCAGCACTTGTGCCTTGCAGCCCCTGTGTGAAACACTGGGTAAAAGCCCACATGTGTGCGACTGCACAGTTTGATCCTCTTAATGTGTGCCATGGATGCCGCGTTTCCATGGGAACCACAAATCCACCTCCCACCAGCATGTCAGAGGAGTGTCTGGTTCGAGCTTGTGTTAGTGTGTGTGTGTAAGTGTGTGTGTGTGTGTGTTTGTCACTTCTAGCCAGCGCAGCGCAGCCTCACCAGATGCGGAAGAGTGACACAAGTCATCCATCAGTGTGCGTCTCCTTAATGGCGTAATTAGGAGTGGCGAGGGGGCCGTGCTCTGACAGCTGGTGGGCGCACTAATCATGTGAACACATGCTCCACGGCCGCACAGCTGCTGTTCCGCTGATGCCGCTCAAGTAACCCTCCCAAGGCTCGCTCGCTCCTTCCCTTCTTTCCCCATCCTCTCTCTCTCTCTCTCTCTTCCTACTGTATTTCTCCCTCGCCTCTTCTCTCATCTTTCTCGCTCAGTGACATGTCTCTTCTCTCTCTGTTTTATTGTTAGTACATGTGGAAACATCCCAATTATAACTCCCACTTTTGCAGTTCTGACCACCCACTCTCTCTCTCTCTCTCTCTCTCTCTCTCTCTCTCTCTCTCTCTCTCTCTCTCACACACATACACACTCACACACACACACACACACACACACACACACAAACAAAAGAGGCTGCACTGCAATTATTCGGTGCAATGCAGGTTAACCTCCTAGACCATATTAAATCTGGACTCCTGGCAAAGGTAGCATAGCAAAGCATAAGGTGTGATCGGCTAAAAGTCCTTGTGCATGAACCCCATCACCTCTGTACTCTGTATGCTGGTGCCCTCATGCTGTTTTTTCCTGAGCTGCTACACGGGGCTCCAATGGTCTGCCTGGGGCAATATGTGAGTGAGTGGGACACCTGCGCCGGTCACTCCGTCTGCTTGTGGACGTTAGATAGTTAGTCCACCACTGTCCCTTCTACAGGGGGCCAATTAGTCTCCCAGTCAGTCAGGACACCCCCCTCTGAGTGCACCTGAGCCTCGGAGTCTTTTTCTCCTCTGCTCTCTCTCCCTTTCTTTCTTTCTCTCTCTCTCGCTCTCTCTCTTTCTCTGTCTCTCTCTCTCTCGCTCTTTCTCTCCCTTCCTTCCTCTCTCTCTCTCTCTCTCTCTCTCTCTCTCTCTCGCACTCTGTTCTCTTTCTTTCTCTCTCTCTTTCTCTGTCTGCCTCTCTCTTTCTCTCTCTGTCTGCCTCTCTCTCTCTCTCTCTCTTGCTCTTTCTCTCCCTTTCTTCCTCTCTCTTTCTCTTGCACTCTGTTCTCTTTGTTTGTCTTTTTCTTTTTATTCATGTCTATTTCTGTGCATGTATGTTTCTATAAAACACATACATGTGCTTGTGTTTTATATTTTCTTTGACTCCCTATATATTCCCCCCCGAGGAGGTTTCATCCACACAGTAAAAATAAGAACACTTAGTTTGTAATCTCCTTTCATCTGGCACACATTCTCGCTCTCTTTCTTTCTCTCTTTTTTCTCTCTTTTTCTATCGCTCCCCGGTGTCCTCATCCCTGCCTGTCTGCTGCTCCCATTCTTTCTCTCCCTCTCTCTCTCTCCCTCTCTCTCTCTCTCTCTCTCTCTCCCTCTCTCTCTCTCTCTCTCTCTCTCTCTCTCTCTCTCTCTCTCTGTATCTCTCTCCACTCACACACACACACACACACACACACACTCACACACACACACACACACACACACACACACACACACACACACAGTGACTCCTCTTCCTCTCTGCTACTGCTGCTAGATCAAGGAGTGTGCTGCGCTAAAAGCCAGCCGTTTTGGACTCTTTGATAATTAGTCCGAGCGGTGTGCGCCGAAGACAGAGGGACATCAGAGCGGATCTTGCGTGCGCCGGCGTTCGCTCTGCCTCCCCCTCGATATCACTACCGATACCCTAACTTACACCCCCCCTCTCTCTCTCCCTCTCTCTCTCTCCCTCCCCCTCTAACTCTGAAGAGGAGGGGCGCCACTGCTACTGCTGCTGCTGCCTGCTGCTACTGCTGCCTTCGCCACCACTGCTGCCACCGCAACACACTCTGCCTGTCTGCCACCGGAGCTTAGGAGCAGAGCCAGTACACACCAGCGCAACACAGCGCAGTGCAGCCGTGCACACAATACAGAGAAGGAAAGAAAGAAAGAAAAGAAAGAAAGAGGGAGAGAAGAAGAGAGAAAGAAAGAAAGAAGACTTGAGTGTAAAAAAAAAGAAGAAAGACAGGGACACACCAGAGACAGCGGAGTCTTTCCCATGCTGTGTGCCTCACTGTGATTTTTGCAGGCAGGCAGGCAGGCTGGGAGTCACTGGGAAATGGCTCAGGAGTGAAGTGAGTGCAGAGCTGAGAGACTCGGAGCAACAAGAGCGGCAGCGGCCACCAACCAGCCAGCCAGGAGGTAAGCAGCCTTCTTCCTACTGTACACTGCTTCGCACTCACTCAGGCTAGAGTCACAGGTGCATTGCACGCATGGAGAAGGAGCGTCTCGGGGAAAAGAGAACCTACTCTACTGTGTGTGTGTGTGTGTGTGTGTGTGCGTGTGTGCGTGTGTATGTGAGATGACTGGTTGGCTCTGGATCAGCGTATGGTGGGACCTGTAGTGCACTTTACTGTGTGTGTGTGTGTGTGTGTGTATATGTGTGTGTGTGTGAGATAACTGGTTGGCTCTGAAACAGCGTATGGTGGGACCTGTAGTGCACTTTACTGTGTGTGTGTGTGTGTGTGTGTGTGTGTGTGTGTGTGTGTGTGTGTGTGTGTGTGTGTGTGTGTGTGTGTGTGTGTGTGGTGGGACCTGTAGTGCACTGGAGAGGAGTCAGGAAGGGGCTGGGCTGAGCGGTCTCCACCTCCCCGCAGTGACAAACCTGATTACTGATGAAGATGACACCAGTGCTCAGGACCGCCCCCCCTGAAACCCCACTGGGACCTGGCTGTTTGACGTGTGATTGAGGAGCAAGGACAGCCTGGTGTGTGTGTGTGTGTGTGTGTGTGTGTGTGTGTGTGTGTGTGTGTGTGTCTGTGAGAGAAAGAGATAGAGACATCCTTAGGACTCTGTGATTTTTAGTGGTTACTAGTGAAAAAACTTTTATTAAAACACAATTTTTTTCAGTGGTGTCTTTGAACATGTTGCTGTTTTGCATAGCTTAGTGATTCCTCATTATTTGTTTGTGTATTTTAACGTGTGTTTGTGTGTGTGTGTGTGCGAGTACGTACAGTATTTGAATGTATATGTGAGTGTGTGTGTGTGTGTGTACGCTAGTGTGTGTGTGTGTGTGTGTGTGTGTGTGTGTGTAAGTACAGTATTTGACTGTATTTGTGAGTGTGTGTGTGTGTGTGTATGCTAGTGTATGTGTGTGATTGTCTGCGTTGTGGTTGTCTTGTGAGAGACGGTAGACTGTTGAATGCTGAGCTCCTGTTTCTCCTGAGTGCCCATTAGCAGCAGATGCTCATGCAGGGGCCTCCAGGGCTGACGGGACAAACAGCACAGCAGGGCTGAGCCATACAGCAAGGCCATGTCCACACGGGAACGTTTTCTGGAACTTTTGTGTCGTTTTGGCGTTTTAGCCACATGGCAACGGCATTCTGGGTGGGCTGCAACAATATTTTCTCAGAACAGGTTCCAGATTGGAGCGTTGCCGTTACCACTCCATTGCCATGTGGACAAAGATCAGCCTTTTTTTGACATCCCCGCCCTGTTGTCACCTTCACGTGACCAAAATAGCCTTACATGTGACCACACTAACACTGGTGGTTGACGGAGCAATGTGTGTGCTGTAGTGCTGTTATTTTAGTTGCACTTTACTGGAACAAAACCTCATTGTCCTTTTATCAACTATCAGTCAACTATCAAACTATCAGTTTGTCGGTTCACAAATGCCTAGGCTAGGCTATAAAATCGCTAGGCTAGCAATTTAGCCTAATGTTATCTCTGTGTAACTTGGTCAGCTCTAGCTATCTGAACTGTACAGTCATTGTGGACTTAGCCTAAGTGTGTGTGGTAGAGGAGAGCAGGGCTGAGCCATACAGTAAAATGTGTGTGGCTGTTTTAGCGGTAGATTATGACATTGTTCAACTCAGATAATTCACACAATTTACTTTTTTAGTCCGTATGACCAGCCAATCAGGACTTTTGATATCTCCCCATTCATTTTGATAGGGCCTGGTCTTGTTAAGCCCAGAGAGCTGCCCGAGGGCGTATTCAATATGGCGGCCGAGTGACGTGACTTGCCTTAGAAGGACTTTGGCTGCGTGGAGTGGAGTGGAGTAGGGCCATGGATGAAAGAGAAAGGAGAGGGAAGGAAAGGAAAAGGGGGGCTGGGTTGCATCACAGATAAATAATGTAAAGCAGCAGAGGACAAGAGCATTCAGATCTGTTTTACTGCACAATTAGTGTGTGTGTGTGTGTGTGTGTGTCTTCAGGGTGTCAAATTGCTAATATCTTGGATGGGATTTAGGGGCTTGTCTGTGTGTGTGTGTGTGTGTGTGTGTGTGTGTGCGTGCGTGTGTGCTTGCGTACATGTGTGTGCCTGCATGTGTGTGTGGGGGGGGGGTTGGGTATGTATTCATCTTCCATACCTCACAGTAGACTATCAATATAATTAATGTGGTTTATGTATCATTACAGTACCCCTATTGCCATAAGCATTTGCATTTGGATTGAAGTAAAGACTTGCCCAGTGTGTCATCACGATTCTCTCTCCTCCTGCCTGTGTGTGTGTGTGTGTGTGTGTGTGTGTGTGTGTGTGTGTGTGTGTGTGTGTGTGTGTGTGTGTGTGTGTGTGTGTGTGTGAGGAGGTTAAACACATTCCCCTCATGTTTGCTCTCCTCTCTTATCTTGACACTGTTCCAGTTTTTTCTGTCTTTCTCTCCCTCCTCCTGGGCTGCTTACCCCATTGCCTAGAATAGATGGGAATTTAGACCGTGCAGATCTGAAGAAATGACCTGGATTCACACTCTAAAGGAGGTGAATCCACAGTACTGGTGTGGATGGCACAAGTTTCACGCCATCTTTTAAAGGAGAATGTGTAAATGTGTGAGAAAAGTGTGTGTGTAGAGTGTGTGTGTGTGTGTGTGTGTGTGTGTGTGTGTGTGTGTGTGTGTGTGTGTGTGTGCATGTGTGTTTAAGCAAGCGAAAGGGAAAACAAATTTGAAAGCTGGATAAGGAAGTGGAAGGATTTCAATGTACCAATGTATTGTTCGCTGGCATAAGATGTCCTGACCTAACCTCACTCACGTCAGATGATTCGTAGCCTAGACTTGGCGTCTCCATCTGGAATTACTACGTAAGAGATTTGCTTCAAAAGACTGGATGTCATCAAAAAATCTTTCGTATAATTGGACAAACCACTTATTTGTCACCTTACTTCAACCACTTACATCGAAACCTATACCTGTTGCATCCCGTGATGCAACGCAATTTCTAGTTTCTCAACTATTCCAAACAAACATAAACGCCAGTATCTGTGGCATAATTGCCACAATAATCGATTTAACTCGCATAATGTAGATGTCACTTTCAAATATAACTGTTAGCTGTGATTTGTAAGTTTGTAAGAGATGAGCTACATCAAAAATCCCGCCCGGCGATTCCTACTGCCTCCTGGTTGGTCCGTCCATTCCATTTCGGTCCTGAAATCTCTTTCAGTGTCTGCGATCACAGATGCTTGCGCTCCAGGGAGGAGCTGCATCTGACGTGAGTGAGGTTAGTCCTGACCCCCTCCTAAGGTCAAAGCGTAAGAATAAAGTGAATGATTATGTGGCCAGACTTAATGATGAGATGAATGCTGGTGGCCTTTAAAAGCAGAAGCATACTCCTCAGTCAATGGCTTCATTAAGAACACTCAGACGCTCACAAAAGGACCTTGAAATAGCAATCAGACAGCGACTCAGACAAAAGTGAATTATGATGATCTGGTGTCTTAATGGATACACCGTCATATTCTTCCTGCGTCTGAAATACTGGTAGTAGAGCAGATAAGTGGAAAAATACTTCAGTTTGTGAAACAAGCATGAAAATTGGCACAGATGCTCACTGTGACACACTCTTTAGAAAAGTCTGAGTGTCCACGCAAAATTTCAATATGGCCGCCATTTTTTCACCATTTTTCATTGTTCAATATAAAACAATAGGCCTACATCTCAATGGGGGTATTTTTTCCCTTTAGTCCAATCAAAATGAAACTTTATACAGTGAAAGTATCCATGAAAAGTAGCATTTTTTGTATTGCAAGTTTTTCTGAAAATTAATTGTAGTATGCAAATGAGCTATACTGTACCCTGATTACTAATACTAATTGTTGTATTAATGGGTAGTGAAGAGATGAAGAGGGTGGGACGTGTCTCAATTGATATTATATGATACCCTGTGGGAGTATGCTTTTGGAAAAGGTATACTTTAAAGGGTAGATTTGTTTCTTCTTAGTGTCTCAGGCTCAAATGCATTGGCTATACACCAAAGTCACCAGTACCAAATGATCTATAAATGGAAATTATAGGGAGGAGGGGGGTGGAAGCTGTCTTAATTTATGTTTTCTGAGATCCTGAGACCTGCTGTTTTCAAAACAAATATCAGTTATCAAGGTTAACTACTTTTTCCTACATTCCATAGGCACTTTTGTATGAGAAATGCACCCAAATACTAATTTCCCCCCAATATAGGCATAAGCTGTAAATGGAAGGAGGGGGATAGGATTTGAAAAAAAAAAGTTGGATGAAATCCTGAGAGTATAAGCTCTCAGAAAATATATGGTTTAAGGGGTCTTACATGTTCCCACTAAGTGCTATAAGTCTAAATGTCACCAAAAACAGCCGAATTTGCAAACACCAAATTTCTTGATTATGGGTTTTATTGTAATAAGGAGGGTGGGACATGCCTCACTGCCACATCTTGTGATGTTATGTCACATACTGAGGGTGTAAGCTTTCAGAAAATATATGGGATGTATGGTGAAATTAGTTTCCACCTCATGTTTCAGAGACCAAAATGTAGATGTGTATATTTTCCTTAAAAATCCACAACCAAGCCCATTGATTTCAATGGGAAATCAACTTCGATTCCATGTATTTGCTTTGAAATTTTGAAATTTTGCGTGGACACTCGGAATTTTTTTTAAAGGAGCCTCTGGAGAAGCTATGTACAAAATTTCAGAATTGTTTCCCTAACTGAAGTATTCTAGTGGAAAAATGCACTTATCTGCTGTACTATGGGTGCATCTTCATGCGCTGATTGATTTTTGTCTGTGGTACTTTGTTATTATAGGGACATAATGGAACATTGAGTGTTTCTCAAAGTCGACAATGCACCCTAGGTAGCACACTCGCCTTGGAAGTCGTACACTTCAAAAACGAGGCTCCATCAGTGCATCCTTGAAAAATCTATGAACAAAGGCCTCTGTCCTCGCTAGAAACTAGAAGGGTGCTTGACATTGGAACAGTACTTGGCGACAGACAATGGCGTGGAATGCTCAAAAAAGCAGCCTTCCAAGCATGCTTCCTTGACTTTGAGAAACACTCATTATCTGAACTCCTGGATGTCCTTAAGGCCTCCACATTCTGGCTTAGACTAACCTGGCAAGCCAATGTATAGTCTGGCATCGATAGATACACCGAACTCAATCGTGGGCGCAACAAGGCAGTTATCATTCAAACTGCTTCTGCACGCAATAGGGTAGCCTATTACCAATCAGAGGAATGAACAAGATGTAAACACCAATTCAAAAGGCTGCTGTTTTCAGCGAAGTCCGCCCTAAACACATAGACTAGAGCTTTGTGATTAGATAACACCAACGGCGTCATTCAATCGAATTCCCTATGGCTTGCTACTAGACATACTGGCTGAAGAAATCTATTTGCCACCACTATTTGCCGTATGTTTAGATTTCTAGGCTAGGATACAACAGTTTTGTTTGCCTACGCACAACAGCAGTGCATTACCAGCAACCGAGATTGTACAGTAGTCTACGAAATAGCCTATGGATGTTAATGAACGACTAAGTAGACTTCAATTGTAATCAACAGGCGGCGACAGAGACAGAGTTCGGTGTTTGTGTGCGTGGTTGTATTGAAAACAATGGTATAGAATGTGCCGGTGTGCGGAGGTCTTTAGAGATATGGACTTCCTGCCTTGTCAACGCAACAAAGATAAATGACTTGTCCTGTTCGGCTATGATAGTGTCACTGTCGTTTCATTAGGCCTAGTACACTTTTAATCATATATATTTTTTTCATTTTTGTAGATGTCTCATCATTGGAAGCATGCAAGATATATGAATGGAAATGAATATATTGATTTAGTACTTTATCTGAGGTGCCGGAGCTGTGTTCCCCCCCACGTTTCCCCTGAGTGTAGTCAATGCCATAGCCACAGATGGCACCTTGGTGAGCCTCTCTCTGTGTTGGACTAGTACTGTGAGTGTAGATGGCACGTTGCTCTTGGTGACAGACTGGCACGGAGCTCTGCACCCACCCGTCTGCGGTGCCCATCTTATGGATTGAGATCACGTTTCCCTCTGATTGGCCAAAGCTGGCTCAGGGCATCTGCCTTCCGTCTTAGAGCAGAGAGCGATAATCCCCCCGAGGCGACTGGCACGAGGTGACAAATATTTGTTTAAACGAAAAGTGTTGTTTATGCTGCCAGATACAATTCACTGTGCCTTCCTCCAGATCTGTCAGGGACACTATATCACTTATTGACAACGCTGTGACATCCTTGCGTTCAATTTGATTCCCTCCGCCGTCTCGTCTCGGTTCGGAATCAATGCCTGTCGATTCTCCTTGAGTGGAGCGAGCGTGCGGCGCTTTCTTGTGGCTCTGGTTGGAGCTGACAGATACAAGCTGTCTGTGCCGTGTGACTCGACTCGGAACGACTCCGCTCTGCTCGCCAGCGGGCCTCCAAAGGCTCCGAGTCTCTCTCTCTCTCTCTCTCCCACGGAGATGGGGAGGAGGAAGAGAGGAGAGGGGGATGAAGAGATGAGAGGAGGAGGAGGAGGTGGAGAGGGGAGTCTCATGTCTTATTCACCCTCTTCTTCTGCCGCTCTCCCTTGTTCCCGTTCTGTCTCTCTCTGTTTTACACGTTTTACTCTCCCTTTTCTCTCTCCCTCTCCCTCTCTACCTCCCTCACTCACTCACTCACTCCATCCCTCGCTCCCTCCCTCTTTCTCGCCGACACTGTTGGAAGTGGGATGAAAGCCTTGCGCTCTCTGTCAGTGGGGTGTCTCTGAAGCATGCTTATGCTGATGGTTCTTACTGACTCCTTGAGAGAGCTGTGTGTGTGTGCGTGTGTGTGTGTGTGTGTGTGCGTGTGTGCGCGTGTGTGTGTGTGTGTGTGTGTGTGTGTGTGTGTGTGTGTGTGTGTGAGTGAGTGAGTGTGATTGTGAGTGTGTGTGTGTCCATGCCTGTGTGTGCACATTCCCCACCCTCTTATAGAAGAAATAGTTGGGTTGTTGTATCTGTGTGTCTGTTTGTGTGAGAGACTGACAATTTTTTGTTGGGTACACTCCTTGAGTGTATGTTCTGTATAGTATACTGTATTACATGTAGGGTTTATAATGTGTGTGTAAACTGCTTTTTGTTTAGATTACATTCAATGAAACTTTATAGCCTCTGTACAGAGTCTGCATATGAAGCAAGAAGTGCCAATATAGAATTTGATTTAAGGACAGGAAATCTAACTAGTTCAGCTTGAATACAGCAGTGAACACTTGCCTATTACTATATAGAAATATTCTTTGTAAATATGGAAATAATGTGTATATATTATTCAGTATACTGTATGTGCAGTACATATTAATATGTATTAATATTTATATGAGTCAACAGCATGCAGAGTCTAAATAATTGAGTTGGTTATAGTGGAGCACTATTTGAACAATGAAGCATAATGTTTGTTTGTATGAGTGATGCCTGAGAATAATTGTTTTGTTTTGTTTTGTTTTGTTTTTTATCCGAGACTTCCTGTGTGTTTGTTTGCATATGCTGGGCGGTCCATTAAGTTCTCTGTCAGACATCCTCATCTCCTAACGCTGTCGGGGGCCTTTGGTGGAAGCTGGAGTGTCTGTCTTGTTTTAGAGGAAGTTCTGATGGATTGGGAGGTTTTTTCATCCATAGCATAGCAGTGACAGCTTATCTCCCATGATGGGGGATTTGAGACTTATGGCTAAATTGTATACTAGCGGTGTGGGTACTGTGAGTTTCTTTTCAAACATCAATGTGGAAGATTCATTCTTTCTCGCTCGTGGGTGGGAGCACAAATGAGAAGCTGTTGCATTTCCCATAAAAGATGGAAAAACACGTTACAGTTGTGGTTGGAAAAGAAGCACCTGCCTATGGCTGCAAGAGGCTTAAATCTCTTTCAGATTGTAAATAGGCTTGGGAGGATAGACCATAGAGATTTCTAGAAAACTTTAAAATATGAACGGCTATACTCAATAGTGATTGGAACCCCACAGAAAATCATAAATCACAGTACCTTGTGAATAGCCTGGGTACCCATGCTCCTTTGCGTGCTCTATTTCATTTAATTCCGCAAAGCAGCACGGTTTTCTCGCCTGTTTTAGGTATCCAATCACAGAGCAAAAAGGGACGAGCACGGTGCTCAATTTCATTGTACATCACATGGCGGCTCTTGTATTGGCTCTGGGCTAGGTACTGACGCTATGATAGACATTCGTAGCGCCCAATAAACAGCTCTGGACAATCGTAATCGACGCTTCCGCTACGAGAAAAGCAATCAGTGGGCCTCCAGACTAAATATCAGTTGTGATTATTTAGTTTGCCGATAGTCAGGCTACCTTGTAAATGTTTAGCTGTAACTTTTTATCTTCTGTCTCAAACCAACCAACAGACAAACATACTGTAAGCAAACACAACAAACAAACAAACACTGCAGAACTGTGGAACTAGTGCAGTCTGCCTCTTGTGATTGGACAGGAACCCCACTGGGAATCTAGGATGAAGAGCGAAGCAGTTGGACCTCCATGAGATACTTTAATCTCAAAAATATCTGACCTTGTTTCAGTTAACTTTTTTTTTTTTTTTTTTTTTTTTATTGGGAGAAATTTCTGGAGCACAGCGCCATAAGTGATTTGTGTCATTTTATTACAAACTGTGGCAAATCCACTAGAAGCAGAGAATTCTCATTATTTCACAGAGATATTCAGCCCCAAATTTAACCCCAATTACGTCGTTACAATTCACCACTGCACAGAAAGACTGTCATTCTAATGAGTGTAGAAAATACAATGTAGGTCACAGACAGAAATAATTAGCGGTTTTATTATACTGTAGTTGCTGCTCCAAGAATGTTAATACTTGTATGAGAATCCCCTCTCAGATTTGAAAAGAGGATACAGCAGGCGTGTTTCTGGGGTATTTGTCTGCCTCTTTGATAAGTCAAGCTTCAGGCCTCCTTATCTGTTTGAGTAAAGCGTGCTCTCGCTCCTTATTTCAGTGTCACAGACTAAACAGCAGCCAGACACCACATCATCCGACACCACATTATATACATTATTTCTATATTATATCTAATATAGAAAATGAAACTATAATGCAAGAGTTTTTTCTATTTATTTGGCATGTTCCCATAACAATATGAACGCTTCAGAATTAGACATTAGTAAGTGCAGACAATGTGTTGTGTGTATGAGTGTGTGTGCATGTGTGTACTAACATATGTGGGTGTACTGCATATTCTTTAACTAGTCCGTGTGTGTGTGTGTGTGTGTGTGTGTGTGTGTGTGTCCGTGTGTGTCGTCGTGTGTGCCTATGTCTGTGTGTATGAATGTGATATCTTGTGTTATTTTACTTTATTTTTCTTTTGGCTGTGTTTGTGTTTGTGTTTCTTAGTTTATGTGGTCCTCTGTTCCCCTTAAAAAGCTGCCTATGGACTGGCGTTGCAGAATTAGGCACCTGTGTGTAAAACAGTGTAGACAATGCATGTGTGTGTGTGTGTGCAATGTGGTGTGCTGTGTCCATATCAGTGTGGAGTGTAACTGTATGTATACGTATAACTAGTCGTGTGTGCAGACAACGTGTGTGTGCATGTGTGTATTATATTGTGTGTGTACTGCATGTTTGTTAAATTGTGTGTGTGTGTTATTGTAGGCCTGAAGGACATCCCGAGTCTGAGGCAAAAGAGGACAAGGATGCCAGGTGTGTCGAGATTGAGGCCGAGCATCACAGGAGTGTCGGGGATGAAGAGGAGCAAATACATAGTGCCATGCTTCCTCTTTGTGGAGGTAAGAGGAGTTGCCATCATAGCACTACCATGTCTTGTTTCAGATCAGCACGCCCACTGCAGCCAGTGGCCATCTTGAGAAATCACTTACGTCTTTTTCAGACTGTACATGTCACGTGCGTCGACGGATCCCATTGACTTTGTATGGGGCTTTCGTGAAATGCATTGTGGGTCCGTCCGTCGTCCCAACGGCTCCGGTGCGTCCGTCGAAAAGTTGAAAAACTTTTCAGGTAAAAACGGATCTTTTCAACCAATCAAAATTGACTCCCCCTCCGTCAGACACGCCCTCAATTGTCCGTCAACGGACGTGTACAGTCTGAACCTAACGTTACTTTCAGTCTGACAAATACTTTGCTTTGCCTGTCACTAAGTGTGTTATGTGTGGTTAAGCACGCCCGCTTTCTCACACCTCAGCCAGATTGCAGCCAGTGGCCATCTTGAGAAGTCACTTGCTCTCAGTCGGACAAATACTTTGCTTTGTTTCTGCTGGTTAGTGTGTTATGTATGGTTCAGCTGGGGTCAGTTGAGATATAGAAACAGTAGTTACGGTCCCTCTGTGGTCTGCCCTGGTGAATGGGGTCAGTGGACTGGTCAGCACAGGGCGGTCTGAGCAGGAGAACCTTTCTGACAGAAATGGGAGCTTTCATGACCTCTGCTGGTGAACTCAATCTAACCCAACAACTTTCATCTGAGTCTATTTCTACTCCTCCTGCCTGCCTGCCTGCCCGACTTTCTGTCTGTCTGACCCTCACAGCAGCGAGTTCTGCTCAATCAATACTTTTAATCAATAGTGAGCACAAACAGCTTTTACAAAAAAGCATGGCTGCTGTTCACTTGTGAGTGGGTTAGGTCATTTTAAGATTGCTTAAAAAATGATTTACTGTAGCTTTCAAGGGATACTTCCAGTTTGGATTAGTCTTGAATTCATTGAATTTATTTGCATTGTATTTAAAGCTATATTCGGCAACTATTTTAAAGTCAAATTTATAGATTTATCACGTTATTCTGGAAGTAGTATATGAATAGGCTATTTAGGGGAAAAGAAACCTGAATTCTAGCTCTTCTAAGCAACCTTGTTTGCAAAAATCCAGCACTTCCTGTAGCCTTCCACTCAATCAGGTTCGGAGGGAGGGATAGCTGCCTGTCGATCACAGCTGTGACAACGTGCTATAGCGAGGCAGGGGTTTGTGAGGCTGTTGAAGAGCATAGTAGAGACTGGGGGAGGGACCAGAAAGTTATATGATTTAGATTTTTTAGTCTCGCGTAAGCGCTATTGATAGTTGCCACAATGACCGAATTCCGTGCAATGCAGACTGAGATAGCGAAACAGCAGCTAACGGTAACAGAATGGGGCATGTCAGTAGACCAGTAGGTTCAATTTCAAGGTAGGTTTTCAGGTACAGTAGGGTTCGTTTTGACATGCCCCATTCTGTTAGTGTTAGCTGCCGTTTCGTCAACTGAGTCTGCGTTGCACGAAATTTGGTCCTTGTGGTGATTATACTCTCAATAGTGCTTAGCACTATAAAACAGCAGGGCTATGTGTTGATTCACTTCTGATAATTCCTTTAAAGGGGTCTCTCTCCACAGACAACATGTGGCCACTTCTGGTGCCTTAGGCAGCAGGCTGATGTTGAGATCAGTGCAGAGGGCAGAGATGAGACTATTAACTGGCCAGGCAGTCTGGTAGTGAAACCTCAGCAAGCCAATAGTCCACTCTCACTGCAGTCTGCATGCAGGCACATACTTCACACTTGTTTAGATTTGCTTTGGATTGTTTGTATTGCAGTGAACCATTTCTTTTGTTCTGTCTCAGATATTTTTTTATATTTTTATTTATTTATTTATTTATTTTGATCTTGCTGTTTTTTTTGTCTGAGGTGCCTAGCATACAAAGAGAATAATATTCAGCTTGCCTAACTTTATGACCCCTTTTAGTTTCCTCTCTGCTCATTTCTCCCCCTAAACCGCTCTGCTCTCCCTTCCCCTCCTCAGCCCTAGCTGACTCCGGGGAGCACAAAAGCCCTCAGAAGTGGCTCCTAATTAATCCCTCTAATTAACACGCTCCTCTACTCGACTGCCTGGCTGGCTGGCTGGCTGGCCCGGCCCACTCACACACACACACACGCTGCCTGGGAGTGCCCCAGTACCCGTCATGCCCAACATCACCACCGGAGGCACCACTCAGATACACACACACACACACACACACACACACACACACACACACACACACACACACACACACACACACACACACATACTGTATACAGTACACATGCATACACACACACACACACACACACACACACACACACACACACACACACACACACACACACACACACACACACACACACACACGCACAAGCCATTCAAGCAGACTAATGTTGGTATTACATCCACCCCCCAAAAAAACCTCTACACTTACTACCGTTACATCTTGGTCTGCCGTTCCCACTGTGTGGATGCCCTAGAATTAGACTATAAGTGCAGACATTGTGTTGCTGTCTGTGTGTGTGTGTGTGTATAACTGTGGATTCTGCGGAACTACACTAGGAAGTGTGGACAATGTGTGTATGTGTGTGTGTGTGTGTGTGTGTGTGTGTGTGTGTGTGTGTGTGTGTGTGTGTGTGTGCGTGTGTGTATCTGTGTGTGTGTGTGTGTGTGTGTGTGTGTGTGTATAAGTAGTCTAGGCGGCTCAGACATCAGTGTGATATGGGACAGGGCCAGTGAGGCAAGCCAAGTCCAGCAGATCCAAAGAGCTGAATTCCACCCAGAACCCATCAGGCCCGTATGAGGCCCACATGCGGGCCAGACGGGTGTCTGTTCTGTTCTGGACAGATCTGTTAGCAGCTGTGTGTCTGGCCCAGTCCGTCTGTCCCTCTCAGTAATCCCGACTCCTCTGATGGAGGAAGAGCAGCAGGAGGAGGAGGATGAGGAGGAGGAGGAGGATGAGAGTTGGAGAGACTGACTGTAGCGCATCATGACTTTCCCCTGAGGCTTGGCATTCTTTGTTCCGCATTTGCATCTCATTATTAACTTGGTTTGATAACCGTACCCCCCCCCCCCCTCCCCATATACACACACACACACACACACACACACACACACACACACACACACACACACACACACACACACACACACACACACACACACACACATACACACGCCAACACACACACATACACACACACACACACACACACACATCCCATATGGGCATTTTCTGTGTGGATTCTCACTCTCTCAACGAGTGAGAGTGGTGTAATAATCTGTCTATCACCTCATCTGAGATTAGCGGATTAGAGCCGAGCCTCTTACTTCAGAAGTGAATATCTACTGTTAAGACGCCTGTGAACTCTTAGCAAGGATTAAATAATCTTCTTTACTCATCCCGCAACTTTAAAGTTTCATTTCTGAACTGTAACATCTTAACGGTTGTCTGCTGCCAAATAAAAGGCATCTTTGGAAACACTTAATGACTCCTCCGAGTCCCAACCTGACTGATGTTGCCAGGTAGGAGAAGATTTCCTTAATGTTGCCAGGTATGAGAAGATTTCCGCAATGTTGCCGTGCTACAGAGAAACACTTTAGACTTTGAAGAGGCAGAGTCGTTATTTAGACATTATCGTTCCTCATTCTAATAGCAGAATTTGGATGACTTTGGGTGAAGGAAATGGATTCTAGTGTTTGTCAGGCGAAGCGCTTGAGTAACTGCGTCAGTGCCGTCGGTGAGAATGCACTCCACTCGGCTCCACAGCGATAAGACCCAGGGGAACTGAAGACCTTTTCAGAGCGTCAGGGAAATGATTATCTTCTCAGGTAACAAGATGGCGCACTGCTCATTGTGAAGGTGTTAGAGATTAAGAGAAGCTGCTTTGAAATTCTCTCTCTCTCTCTCTCTCTCTCTCTCTCTCTCTCTCTCTCTCTCTCTCTCTCACTTTCTCTTCATCTCAGACACACACAAACTAATAATATCCCCAAACTTGCATGCACAAATGAAACAGATATTTCTTTCTGTATTTCTTTTCTATCATGCAGGCCATCTTTTAATCTTTTTCATTTCCCCTATAAGGGATAATGACCTACTGACTATCAGTGCTGTTTTGTGTTATTACCACCATCCACCAACAGGTTGTGCTATTTCTCTCTGCTGCTGGGGATGGTGGTGGAGAAGCACTCCTTGGAGGAGGTCACATGCATTTGTCTGAAATTCTCTTTGGTGGAAGAGTTAAGTCTCTCCATCACTCCCCTCCACTCTGCCTTGCATTGATACCCTACAGTATAAGCCAGACCTGGGTAAGTTAAGGCCCGGGGGCCACATGCGGCCAGTTGAGCTATTTAATCCGGCCCGTTGAGCCTTCCCAAAATAGAATAACTTGTCGTTTAGCCAAGGTGACTTAGATTTTAGGCCTGATTTATCAAATTTGTTGTATTCATGAAATGCAAATGCCCCCATTTAACCCTGCATGTTAACATGTTCTCTGGAGATAGTGGCACTACTGGTTTGAGACTTGCGAATTTACCAGCATCAACCGGTTGACTGTTAACGCCCGGCCCATTTGTCAAAATCTAAAAGCCAATGTGGCCCTTCGGCCAAAATAATTGCCCACCCCTGGTATTGACTAACACACATTGCTGAGTGTCATGCAGTGCAGTGGGTATTCAACACTGGCTATTCAATGGACCTTAATTAATATATTCCCAAGAATACACTTACATTTGGTAAGCTGTCATTAAAAATGTTTAGGTCCTCCTGTAATGTTTTACAACTGCAGAATTGATGAAGATGCTAAAATCAAAAATAATTTTGCAAACACAAGTCACCGCTGAAATGCTCTTGAGTGTGTGTGAATTTCATTTCTATCTATACATACCACATGAGAAAACATTGCAGAATAGATTTGCGGACAGATTTTCTCGAAAACTGCGTCAGTGGAGTTTTAAGAGCAAATGTCTCGGTGAGAGCGGTCGCTGAATGAAGTTCAATGTTACCTTGTGCAGTATTGGGGTCACAAGTGGGGCTTCTCAGGAAGCACACACACACACACACTCTCCTGAGGATAAGGTCCGGCTCTAAATATAGCGGCTGGTGTGTGTGTATGTGTGTGTGTGTGTACGTCCGTGCGTGCGCGCGCGTGTGTGTGTAGGCTCCCGTGTGCTGTGTTATTAGATCCGCCCTCTCTCTCTCCTTCTCTGTGACTGTAGCGCTGCTCAGGACGCCAGTGTGTGTGTGTGTGTGTGTGTGTGTGTGTGTGTGTGTGTGTGTGTGTGTGTGTGAGAGAGAGAGACTGTAGCGCTGCTCAGGACTCCAGCTGCTGATCCGCAGCCTGAGGAGGAATGGAGAGGAGAGGAGAGGAGATAAAAGTGATGAAGGGAATAAGAAAGTTTGACAAAGAAGGAAGATCACAGGAGAACAATAACACTGGGGGAGTGGGAGAGAGAGAGAGAGAGTGGGAGAGAGAGACAATGTGAAAGAGAGAGAGATAAAATGTGAAAGAGAGAGAGAGAAAGCCAATGTGAAAGAGAGAGAGAGAGAGAGAGAGAGAGAGAGAGCCAAAGTGAAAGAGAGAGCCAATGTGAAAGAGAGAGAGAGAGACAATGTGTGTGTGTTTGAGAGAGGGAGAGAGAGAGAGACAATGTGTGTGTGTTTGAGAGAGGGAGAGAGAGACAATGTGTGTGTGTTTGAGAGAGGGAGAGAGAGAGAGACAATGTGTGTGTGTTTGAGAGAGGGAGAGAGAGAATAGTCTTTCATCTGCCTACAGACATGTGTCCTCTTTGTCTGTCACTGGATTACTTACTCTTCATTCTAAGTGCTGAGTTACTGAGAGAGGTTTTTTATTTATTTATTTATTTATTCATTTATTTATTTATGTATTTTTAAGTCTCACTTAGAGGACGACCAGTGCAGTGTGTATCTACAGTGCCACCCTGTGTCTGTTCTCTCCACACACACACACACACGGATGAGATCTCTATCCACTGCCACAGAGTCTTCCTCATTTGCTTATTCATATGGGCACATCTGTGTGTGTGTGTGTGTGTGTGTGTGTGTGTGTGTGTGTGTGTGTGTGTGTGTGTGTGTGTGTGTGTGTGTGTGTGTGTGTGTGTGTGTGTGTGTGTGTGTGTGCGCAGTGCTGTTTTCTACCAGTAGGTGGCAGACACGGCTCTGCCTGCCTCGTCTGCCTCTCTGAAGCTGAAAGTGGAGCATGCATAGTTAAGTAAGGCAGCATGTCCCAGTGTGAGCATCATAAGAGAAATTATTTTTGAGAATTATTCATGACTCAGGTGATTTTTTTTTTTTTTTTTGAATCAGCAAGAAAAAAGACGGTGATGGATTATCCATGCCCTTTTAGATTATTTAGAGCTTTTTCCAGCTACAGGAATATCCTGCCTGAAGCTTTCTGCTTGTGTCCATGCTAAAATTATACACAGTACTTATGCGTTAAATATGCACTAAGTGTGCATGCCAGAGAAGTGACAGATCTTAGCATATAGGTTGTGGCATATCCTATCCTACACATGGCGATGGATTTTTATTCATCTGTTGGATGCTGGGTAAACGAGTAATAAGGGGCGATATGAGACTCTCATTAAGTCATCTTTGAGCTTCAGAGATGTCAGTGAATTAGACAGATTCAGATACTCTACCCATACGGTCCTCTGGAGTGTCTCAGAGTCAATTTCCGTTCAGTTTAAGTGGTGGAATAATTCGGGCCGATATTTTCTCTAAAACGTCTCTAGCTCTCTAAACTACAGTCTGATCATATGTGTTTGTCATCATTAATTCTGCCTTGTCAGGGATTAGGGGAATTCCAATTATGTTTTCTCCAGAGAGCGAAACATCTATCCTACTTATTCTCTCTGTCTGTCTATATTATTTTTCTTTTTTCATCCTTTCCCTTCCCTTTCCTCCTTCCCCCTCTCTCTCTCTCTCTTTCCTATTCTTCCTTCCTCCCTTTCTCCCTTCTTTAATCTCGTTCCTGAGTCCTGAAATCTATGGGTCATGTGTTTAAAATCTCATCAGTGGACTCCTGGCGGTGCCCCAACTCTGAGTGGTACAGGCACGGCTATGAAATATTCAGGCAGGCTAAAAACTGACTAAAGTGAGTAAACAGCCAAAGGAAAAAATCGGGTCACAAGAACCACCGGTCGTATTTAATCAGTGGAGCCACTTTATGAGCTCTCTGGCTCAAGAGCTATATGGGGAGGATTTGGGAATTTGAGATTTTTTTCGGAGAACATAAATAGATATGTGCTTTCTTATAGCACCTGGTGTCCGTGTCAGCATTCGCTGTTCTGTGATCTGCGGTGTGGACAAGTAAGCCAATCGTTTGGATACACGTGGCTTCTTTGTCTTTTGACTTTCTCTTTGACTTTTACACCATCTGGCTCCTGTGGTTGTCCCCATATTTGCATTGTAAAGCAGATCTCCCTGTCACAGGCACAGTTGCAGCAGGGCATCCAGGTCACAGCTAGCCCACCTCTCTCTCTCTCTCTTGTGCGGGCAACACCTTCAGGGCTGTGGCAACAGGACAGGCAAACCAGGCAATTGACTGGAGCCCCCAGGCTTAAAGGGGGGCCCCTAGGTTTGACAGTTTGATCGTTTTAGTACTGGTAGTTTAGTTTGTAGTGTTTTTCAATAAAATGTGACTTTAGACTGGAATTAGACAACTGTAAGTTCAACACAAATGAATATTATATTAATAAAAGATGTTTGAAGATTATAATAATGTCTGTGTTTATGGGAGGTGAAGGGCTCCCATGTCCTCTTTGCTTGGGGCCCCCTAAATACCTTGAAACGGCCCTGAACACCTTGTGTGGGGATCTAACCTGGACTTGCCTTCCTCATCCGCAACTCCAATCAATTATCCTCTCCCGTCTTTGTCTGAGATTTCTCCCATTGAGCTTGCTTTCTTGGGAGGCATTTCTTCCCGGCCAGTCAGTGAATAGAGGGAGGTGAATGCTGTGTAGGAGAATACTACAGGCTATATCAGTCACGTCCTGATCCAGTCTTTTTTTTGCATTTAAACACCTCCAGCAAGCAACTGTTTCTCAATACCCCAATGTCCAGACCCTCTGTACCAAACAAGAGTGAAGAAGGACGGTCTGGTGTATTACCAGGCTAATGTGGTGACACTGGAGCCCCAGTAAATCACCAGTGTGGCCTCAGCTACAAACATTTAGTTCAGATTTATGATTAAACCTTCTTTAATTGGGTAATTAAAATAGAAATATGCATAGATTGGATGAAGCCCAAGTTTTAGAGTCTGAGTAAGAGCCGTTTCCTTCTTCCACCTCTTCTCCCTCTCTCCCACTCACTTCCTGTCTCTTCTCCTCACTGGCCAATCAGAAAAAGAGCAAAAAGACAAAAAAATACTTAAAAAAAACAAAACCAATATCTCTGTGGTGAAGCTCTATGACTATGGCCAATCAGAAAAAAAGCAAAAAGACAAAAAATACTTAAAAAAAAAACAACCCAAATATCTCTGTGGTGAAGCACTATGATCCAAAGCTACTGAGTGCTGAGCGATGATGCACTGAAGTCTCACTGATGGGACCGGGCGGCTGACTCACTTGAGTTTGTTTGGGAGCGCCACGATGACTCACACACCGTCCTCCCAATCCACTGGCCTCCTCACCAACATCAGCATCAGCACTTGTGTAAATGAGCGCCTTAGATCTCGACTGGTCCGTGCCTCACCACCGCTAATTTGGAGACGACTCACTCACTCAAGCGTGTTAATTAGCTCCAAATTAATGGTATCCTCGGGACTGCAAGTTCCTAATTACTCATCCATATCAATCCTAACAAATGCGATTCGAAACATTGTTATCGACTCTCTCGCTCTCTCGTTTTTGTGTTTTGAGGCATTCTTCAGAGAGCATGTGAAGCTGGGATTTGTTTTCAAATGCTAATTTTTATGAAATGCAGCTAATTTGATAGCAACTTCAAGAGCACTGGAAGGTTAGAATGTCTAATTGACTCTGAGTGGCGCATTGGAAGCCACAGGGGGTCGAGCTGTCGAATAAATTGACAGAGTATCTGTCTGCCTGCAAATGTTAAGTACCCCATACTTAAGTATCTCTAGGCTGGGCTAGTGCATCTATTGCATAACCATAAGGCTTATTTATTACACTTTTTTAATGTTAAAGAACAAGTCCAGTATGAATCTGGCACTTGCCCTGAAATTCAAAGCCACTAAGGGGTGTCTGTATGGAAAAAAGCCCCCAGTTACTTTATCCAGACTTATCCAACAGTGAAGAATTGCAACTATTTTGATTTCTCCGGTGCACTTTTTTAACCACTTTCAAATGTCAATGTCAAACTTGTTTGACCACAATTTAAATTCACATCATTAAAATTGATACATAGATTATAATTTCTTTGCTGAGGATTCAAGAGTTGTCATAGATTAGGTTTTTGTCTATGTTTGTGGCTAAGCTGGGTAATGATTGTTTGAGACAGAATGAGGTTCTTTATGAGTCAAATCCTATCATGTTAGTCTACTGCTTCTGTTGTGTCTGCTAATCCACTGTAATACAACTAGAAGATTTTTAAATGACACTGAACTAGCAAACTTGTGTAAACTACCAAAATGTAAACGTCTGTAGAAACAGTTAGACTGTACACACTGTACAAGTTCTTCTATCCAGGCGGAGAAGAAGAAGTTGTTTTTTGAATAATCTGGTGGTAATTTGTGTAAATGTATTTTGAAGGAGAGACCTGTGACACCCCAGGGGGCAAAGATATCCGAACCGTGTCACTAATGCGGAGATAATGCACTTCATAAAAACTCTGCTGTTAATACATGAGCAAACACACGGCTGCCTTTTCATAGCCTAATTCCCTCACAGTTGTGTTGGCGCTGGTGGTGGTGGTGCGCTGACACACAAACACACAACGCTGCTGAGCAGCAGCTAAATTATGGAGCCAATTCACCCAGGAAGAGAGCGAGGAAGATTAAAGGGTCTCTGCTTCCCTCTGACTGCGTCAAAAGGAGAATGTGATGCTGCTTTGAAGTTCCAGCACACTGAGGCTTCTCTCTCTCACAGTCGGGAGCCACCTCCATTATGGACGCTTTCTCTCTCGCTCTTTCTCAGACCCCCCCCCCCCCCCCAGCCCCTGGAAGGAAGACGTTGGCAGAGTGCCCTCCGTTGGCTTCCAGAATGTTCTCTCTCTTTAAAGTGCTGGTCAGGTCATCACTTGATCTATTGACTTGCTGTATATGTCACACAGGACTTTCTGCATTACTGGGAGCAGTTTTTGAATGGCTTCTTATTTTTTTTTAAAGGTCGGGTCCATTGCTCATCTGGCCAGTGGCTTTTATGTCCGCACATCAGTTCAATTAATGACACTCTTTGTGTTTATAAGCTTCTCATGACAAAAGCTGTGATTGAGGAGGCCAAAATCTAAAGTCTGTCTGACCTGAAGTAAAAATTAAAAAGTAAAATCTTTTTTCTAGTTCTTGCCAAAGGTTGTTCTGCACTGTCCGAGGGCAGAGAGGCACATTTTTTCACAGTTTTTTTTTAGATGTGTGCCATAGAGTTTGATCAATGATAGAATTACATCGCTTTAGTGGTAGCTTTTGTATGTCCATTATAAATGGACATAGGGAAATATGGTTATATGGTTATATACCACATGTAGGGTGAAACTTAGGTGACATTTACAGATGTTTTCTGGAATAGGCTGTGTATTCATACATGGAGATGAGCCATTATTAGATGAGCCATTATAATTTCCATACATTCCATACATGTTGTGGCCTTACAGTTCAACTCTATCAACCAACCAAACCAAGGATTATTATTATTATTACTATTTTTATTTTTATTTTTTTATTTTTATTATTTATTTATTTTTTTTTACAGACGATTTATGTTTTCACCTGGTTATAGATAACAATATCAGTTTTGTTGAATTATATTTACAGGGCAAATTTGCAAGAAAAGTAACAATAAAATTAGATCAAAAAGCTTAAATATGTGCAAAAATAAGCATATCTTTTCTTTATATTCGTTAACTTACATGCATTCTGAAATCTACAGTTCTTCCACAATGATAGACTTTATTTTTCCTTATTACTTTTTCCCCCCAACCTTTTTGTATTTCATCAGCTGAAAGACAGGAAATCACTTAGTTTATTTTTTTTCAGACAGCCAATGTGTTTTATTGGATTTCCTCTCTTCTGTACCCATTTCAAAGCATTTTCATTCAGCGTATTCCCACAGCATACAGTATACATATACACACATGGTCACAGAGTACAACCCACACACTCTTTCAGAGAGAGAGACAGAGAGAGAGAGAGAGCACAGATGCACTCCTCCCCCTCTCTCTCTCCTCCCTTCTTCCTCCTCTTGCTTCTCTCCCCCACACTTGCACTCCTGCTGCTGCGTCTTCCTCTCTCATTCTCTCTCTCTCTCTCTCTTCCTCTCTCTCTGGCATCCTTGTCTTCCCTCCTCCCCCTCTCTTTCACTCTCCTCCACTCATTATTTCCCATCCCTCGTGTTTGGTGCTATTTGTTCTGTGTGTTGTTTCCTTTTTTTTTCTCCATTATTTTTATTTTTCGCCGTGCATCTGTGCAGTTTGTGAGGATGTTTTATTTTTGGTTCTTCCTTCAGCTCCTGGAGATGTGCGCGTGTGGATCTTAGCCCCCCTCTCTCTTTCTCTCTCTCCTTCTCTCTCTCTCTCTCCCGCTCCCTCTCCCTCTCTCCACTCATCTCCGTCAAGCTTGCAGTCTCAGCGCTTGCTACACTCATATTCACACATTGAGCAAGACTCCATCGCTTCTCCAGGGAGCTCCAGCTTTTTTAGCCCCATTTCCTCCTCTCCTCTCCTCTCCTCTCCCTCTCTCTCTCTCTCCTCTCATCCTTTCCACCAGTGCCTGAGTGCCGCTCCGCTCCGCTCTCTCTCTCCTCCGGCAGCTACACGGAGTCTTCAATACATCTCTCTCTCTCTCTCTCTCTCTCTCTAAATGTCTTTGATTGGTTGAACTCTCTCAAAGTGGAACCATGTTCTACTTCCAGCTGGTGATCATGGCAGGGACGGTTCTCCTGGCGTACTACTTTGAGTACACGGACACCTTTCCCGTCCACGTCCAAGGCTTCTTCTGCTTTGACAAGACCTTCTCCAAGCCCTACCCGGGACCAGAGGACGAGAGCAAGGCTCCCCCGGTGCTGGTGTACGCACTGGTGACCGCCATCCCCACCGTCATGGTAAGATTCAGCTGTTTCAACTGCTTACTGTTTATCTGGCACTAGCATTAAGCCATAGATGTGATCAGAGCTATGTTGTGTATAGGCTATGTTTACCAAGGACTGGTCATCTGAATTAGCCATACAGTATGTCTGCTTGTGATGTTTTAAATCGTTGTGAATGTTTTAGCGGTGAAACTAGTGCAAAGAGCATTTTACTGCTACTTGCACATTCATTGCTTAAATGTAGTTAAAAAAAGAATGGATGATTGGTAACTGAATGATGTTGGAAATGACTGCTGCTGATGCTGCTGCTGCTGGGTTGACTTGATTGACTGCTGTGTTTAACTTCCTGAATGGCACACCATGGCGGTTTATTTATAGTTCACACACACACACACACACACACATGCACTCAGCAGCCAGTGTGTGTCTGGGCTCAGGTGTGTGGGAGGGCTACTCCATGTGGACTGTGGTCTGTGTGTGTGTGTGTGTGTGTGTGTGTGTGTGTGTGTGTGTGTGTGTGTGTGTGTGTGTGTGTGTGCCTGCGGTCAGGTCCCGCTAGAGAAGTGTAGTGCAGTCTGCTCCTTGAGTTCTGCCCCAGTTAGACTGACATTGGGCTGCTACCCTGCCCTGCCTTCACCTCCCTCACATTTACTGTACTGTAGCCTCATGTTTATGCTAAAGGCACATTTTTGTTTATCTGACTGTCACTCACTGGGACTCAGGAGCGCCGTTCTGGAGGGAAATGATACTAATCTGAGGACTAATATAATGGAATGCAATCAGATCTTTTATTTATTTGTCAATATATCTATATTAAGGACTAATATAATGAAATGCAATCAATCAAATGTTTTTATTTATTTTGCATTCATTTGGTTGTGTATTTTTCTGCCTCTCAGTCATAGGGTAAAATTTGCGATGGGTGAAAAGTTGTGTGTGTGTGTGTGTGTGTGTGTGTGTGTGTGTGTGTGTGTGTGTGTGTGTGTGGTGAGTGTGACTACTCAAGCGCGTGTGTGTGTGTGGGGATAATAGGCTCTTAATTCCAAATTCGCCCACCACTCCATTATTTTGGGCAGCGATCTGCTTTGTGGAGTGGAGGGAGACAAACAAAGCCAGATGACAGATAGTGCTTTACACTCGTTTATCTCAACGCCTTTATCTTTACACTCGTTTATCTCAACACTCTCCTCTCATTCCTCAGCATCTCAGAGTGTGTGTGTGTGTGTGTGTGTGTGTGTGTGTGTGTGTGTGTGTGTGTGTGTGTGTGTCTGACACAAGCTACATGTGTAATATGCCCTATATGCAGGTCATCAGGATCATGACTGTGCACTATAGAACTTGAATACATGATTTTGCACTCTATATAACTATATATGGAGGTCATCATCATGATTGGAATCACCAAACTGCATAGTGACTTTGCACTATAAATTGACTTGATTGCATTACCAGTCATCAAGCAATTATATGTAGCATATTTTATCTTGTAGCTATCATTTTGTAGCTGTCGTCCACCACCCATCCCCCACTGAGCAGACGTTGCACTCAGATCCTCCTCACACTGACCCCAAATGACCCCGTGGCCATTTCCCAAGGTCCAGTCTTCTTGCCGTCCCTCCCGTCCTCTGTGCCTTCCAGAGAGCGTGAGCGTCAGTGGGCTGTCAGCGCTAAGCTACAGCTACAGCTGTGCCGTGTCCTGCAGAGGGTCACTGTCACTTGTCACTGATGCGGAGCGGAGGACAGGACACTTAGACTCTCTAGTCTAGCCCACAGCTCTTCTCATGCCAGCCAGCCAGCGCTGACTAATTAAAATCACTGGAGCCCCTTTGGTTAGAGCCGCACTCACTGGCCCGCACTCACCCACATGCACCCATATCACACATGTCTGTCTGCCTGCTGAGATCACACTGCTCTGCGGGAGTGTGGGGCTGTGGGGCTGTGGGAGAGGCCAGTGAATGAGCTGTGGGATACTGGTTGGGTTCATTGGAGTCAATCTCCTCTAGCCTGTCAAGCCAGACTTAACTATCACATAAAATGTATGGTCTGGCAATGAGTGATAGACCCTCGGGTAAGATGGCTACAACCAATCAGAGCAACTAACAAGCTGATTCAAACAACACTAAGCCTGCCCAATGACTCCCTTTAGGAGAGGCCAGTGACTGAACTGTGAGATATAGAGCTTAGGAATCTGACGTCAATTAACCTAGCATGCTAGGTAAATTGCCCGTAATTGCAGACATTTTGTGAGGTCATCCTGTGGAATCCTCTAATGCTTGATGTAACCGTCTGTCTTACTGGCTTCACATCGCCACAGACATAATTTATTTCCATCAGTAGTGTAGAGGGGAAAGAGCTTGT